>VZTV01054320.1:0-13976 GCA_013400875.1 Anhinga rufa
TTCTGTTTAAACATAAGAAAAAAATCCACCCACACTTTCTTACTGTCAGGGTGATAGAACTCTGCACCAGGTTTCCCAGAGAGATTGTGGAACCTCCATGCTTGGACATTTTGAAAATTGAACTGGATGTGGTTCTAGTTGACCCTGATTTGAGCAGGGAGGTTGGACTAAACAGTCTCCAGAGGTTCCTTCTCACCTAAACCATTCTGTGATTCTGCAATCTATGAATTAATTAAATTTGTCTTGTATAGACTGTACAGGACAGTTGTGAAGAAAGAAGGAAAGAAAAATCTGTATTCTCTAAGATAAATTAATTACAAACTTGTAAATTTATGGTGGGATATCTTGTGTAGTACTATAAACAGTATGTAGACCAAAATAAACATAAATATGTACAATCCAAGCTACTGGTCTCTATTCCAGTTGCTTAAACATAACAAAGTAGTGCCATTTGTTCTGCCATAAGGTATGCAACACATCCATATCTGGCATATATACTACAGGAGCTATTTTCTATGGGAAACCAGGCAGGGTAATGAAAAGATATCTCAAATTACACCAAAAGCAGCTATAAGGCATCTATATTGAGACTCAAAATCTACACTAGTTTGCCTAAACACTCTTTACATAGAAAGATATAGATCATGGTAGACTTCATAAGAACCTAATAAGGGAATAAAGCCAATGGTCTGTCTACTTTGTGTGTGCAGTGGAAGAAGCTATATGTAGAAAGCACTTTAGCTCCTAAGGTAGATATCTGGAATTGATCAAGTCAGTTTCATAGAGAAGTGCCCATATCCCACCACAGTTTATGAATGAAGGCTGCAGTAAGTAGCCAAGAGGTACATGTGTTAGCTCCAGACATTAATGATGGAACTGGGCTGCTTATTATAGACGCCTGAATTTGGATGCTTACACATAGGGATGTAAAACTTTATGCTGTATCTAAGCTCCCTTTTTAGTTTGTTGAAAACTAGAGCTTTCATTTCATCTTAAAGCAGGTACCTAAAACAGGTTGGCTAAATTTCACTCTAGAGTCCATTTACCATATTTCTACTGAGTGTAATAGGAGCTCAAACATCAAACTCACATACAGATGTTTGGGATGGAAATTAGCTCCAGAATGTAGTTATATAGGGCTCAAATAATTTGTTATACATAGGCATCTGGTGCTACTTGAAATACCTGGGGTTACCTACCTCTTGTTAACTGCACTCCTTTCTTTCACGTTTGACATCCACATGCAAATATCTTAGGTACCCCGGCATATTTATAAACTGGCATTGTATGCTAATGGTTAAGCAGAAGAAGTGAGGTTTAGGCTGAGATTCATTCAAAAAAAGTTAGCAGATTTAGGTGACTACTGGTATGAGTAACCTCTCTATGTATCTATAACTCATTCAGATGTTAGATAGTCTGAGCTCCCATTGTAGTCACGGGAGACATAGTCAATATCATAACTGAGTCTAGATATCCATTCAGTTACCAAATGCGTGTTTCTACTTTAATGTGAGAGGCTTCTGTGTTTTCCAGACTATGTTGACAACATTGCCATTGTGTACAGGGGAAGCTTAGACACCTAAATTTAGTTGATTCCAACAAATACAACCTTTTGTGTGAGCTGAATCCCAGCTGTTCTTGTTGCTAAGGGAATATTCTTATCTTTTGGGAGATTTAACAGTCTTTCTCACCTATCTACACATAACATTTTTCAAAGGAAAAAGGCATTTTTTAATTTCCTGCCTCATTTTTACAGTACTAATTGAATGTGAATACCAATTTGCATACCTTCCTCTTCCTTTTTTTTGGTATAACTGAAATTAAAACATCCTATCTCTTAAAGCATAGTTCTAAAGAAAGATTTCTAATAAAGTTTTTGTTTTCTAATTAGTTTTACTTCCTCCAAGCAACCACCAAATATTGTCTCGTAAGTAGTGTAGGTCTTATGCCATTTTAAAAAACAGCATGTCTTGAAGTGAAGATTTTGCATTTTGACTGTCTCTTTAAGAATGTCCATATGGGACATTCATGGAATCCAGTCACAGGATATTGAGTTCCTTCCTTAAAGCAAATAGCTTGATAAACTTTGATCTAGTCTTATCCAGAGACTAGGTGTTCATTTTGTCTATTGTCCTTATTTTATGGCTTTGTCTTTTTGTTTTTCTTAGATTTTATGTTTGCTTCTTTGTTGTAAATCTAAGGAGAAATCCATGCATATGAAGGGAGGTTTCCTGAACAAGATCTGAAAGTTATCTGTTATAAAGCTGATGAATATTCTCTTTTCTTTCAAATATTTGCCTTCCCAAGGAATGCATTATGTTTCTGTGCGTAAACTTGATCTGTTTGTCTTAGACAAGAGAAGTGGGAGGAAAGATGAACTAAGTAGATTGAAAACAAATAAAGAATTATATTTACAGTCTAAAACATACATAAATAAACCTTATAGAAATAGGAATAACAGTTGAATCTTTTCTTAGTCCACTGGTCCAGGTAAATACATGTTAAAATAAGATAAGTAGGGAGAACAAAAATAACAATAGAATGCTTACTTTGTTCACTGTACATAGCATGTTACAGTTGTTTATTCTTTGGTGCCAAGGTGAAGGTATGTTTTCTGGAGAGAAGTCATCCAGATGTGGTAACATCAGAAGCTACCGAACTTAGGACATATTTACATTTGTCAAGGAAGGGAAAATATGTACAAAATCTTTACCAAAGCCTGAAACCTTGGTTGTTTTTTTTTTTCCATCTGCAATCAATTAAATGGATAAAGGCATGAATAATGTTTCAACACTTTAGGAGGGTTAGAAAATCTTGCAGTTTTAGCAAAAAGATTTTCAATATAAACCGCATGCTACATCAACATATTTTTTTTTTAAAATGTTATTCTTTGTTTAGCAACATCTGGCCATCCCTGGGAGAAAGTAGAAAAAAAAATTTTCTTGCATATGCCTATATATTATTTTTATACCTTAATCAGTGTGGTTGCAGCTACATTAACAACTAATATACAGTACACTAGGAACAGGTCAAAGTGTGAAGCAGCTGAAGCTAAGGACACAACGTTTACTGCGTACACTTCTGTGGCGTTTACTCTGGACTTGTGTGGTCCCGTGGACTTAATACCCATTAGTTACTGGAGAGTAGTTCTAGTTTCATTTAATCCAAAAGGAATCCCATTCTTGTGCTCCAAAAAGGCTTCACAGTACAAACCCAAGTGTGTCAAGTGGAGATGACTAGGACATTCATGTCAGAAGTACACTCCTGAAAATTAATGTAAACATAGTGTTTAATAACATATATTTCTTTCTCCATGGGCCAACTCACCTATCATTTTAAAGAAATTTACATTACTGAACTATTGTCCAAATACTGCATGCTTAAATATTCCCAGCATATTTATACCATTTTAAAGCTCTTCACCCTGAAAAACTCACAATAACGTCATTTTCAAGATAAATTGAAATTAAATTCTATGTGACTACCATTTAGGAGAAGGATTCTTTTTGCTTTCTTGGTGATATGCCCAATTACTCTTTTAGATTAGATCTATGTTGTCTTCAAGATCTAAAGAAAGTGTTTTAAGTTCATTGAGAAAGATTAAATAACTTATTTTTTTTACTTTATCGTTACTGAACAGTACTGAAGTATTTCATTGCATAGCTGCATTTATGAAAAAATGTCATGGAGAGAGCTATTAAAGACAGAATTTTATATTAAATATATAAAAAAATCAGTTATAAATGATTCATCCATCTAAAATAACTGGAAAAAAATTAAAACCTTCTCACTTTTATAATTACTGTATATTTTTTAATCCAAAAAGCTCCTGGTGTGCATGTTTATCACTTTACATGTCCTTCTTTTTTTGCTTATATAAAATATATATGTGACTGACATTACAATGTGATGGAATAATTGACCAGTTTTCATGTTTATTGTTTACTGAATATTAACAAATCTTTTTTTTCTATTAAAGAGCAGTGGTCAACTATTAAATTTAAAGGAAAACAATTTATTAGTCAAAACATGTAAGTTGTTACAATTTAAAATGTACTTAAAATATGCAAGGACTTATTTCTAGATTGCCAAAAACTTATATTGTAACACAGCAAAGGCATACAAAGTAGATTTTATTTTCAGGAGAGAAGCCAATACAATTTGGGTGTTTTGCAGGTTTTTTTTATTGTTTGGGTTTTTTTGTTGCTTTGTTTTTTTGTTTTTTTTTTTGTTTTTTTAAATATATTGGTGTTGCAAAGATGTAACAAAAGGGGCTGGTTTTATTTGGTAGTGTTATTGCAAGGCCCTTGAAACACAGCCACTTACTAGTTGTTGTGAGTGTGAATGTAATCTGGCTAGCACAGCGTAGTCATTAACTAATGGATTGTAGCCACAGTCTTTCAATAAAAATGTGTAGGTGGTTAGTAGTACTATAGTGTTACCAGCAATTTTAAAGTCATTTGTAGGTTAGATTGTGAAATTAAAAGTGTAATCAAAAATTTCCCTGCACTGCTGCCTTTTTCAGCTGATTTAACTGCAGATTCCTTGGATCATTTGGAAAAGCCAAATGACTCAAAAATAATCATCCACACCACAATGGATTAGTTGTTTGGATGATAGCTTCACAGTTTATATATTTCTTCTCATTTTTCATGAGAAATTAAAGGAATAATGTGAGGTAATTTCTTCGTGCATTACTCCAGGTTTGTTTGTTTGTTTGGTTTTTTATACTATACATACATGTTCTTTATTCCTGCTTCATTATGAATGGAAATCATATATTTTCAGTTGTAAATAGACAGTCAATAATATAAATCATATCTGCATGAGCAGCTACACTGTTTGGAGACATATTAATGATATTTTTTGCAGAACAGTGAAATATCTAACATATGTTATAGATTAATATAGGTAACTATGCCAGCTGTAACAGATAAATATATGCATATCTATGCATACTGACATGCATAGATATAACACATTCAGATAGCCTACAGAGTTCAGATAATCTAAATTTTAACTAATGATACTGACCTTTGACTATCCAACTTACCTTCAGCATTTAAAGAGACAGCATCACTGATCTTAAAGATGGATGTAGTTAAAAATAACCTGATGCATCAGTGGTTCTGCTCTGTTGATCCTCTGTGCAGTCTAATCAGATTCTTAGGGACACATTTTCAGGAAATTCTAGCTAGGAGACTATGCTCACAAGCTCTATTTCTGAATATATGGACTGCTGTGTTAGGCAAAGGGTGCCTACCCAGTTCATCTCTGGGATACCTAACAAAAACCTAATCTCTGGGATACCTAACAAAAACCTAACCCTAATTATGCATTACGCACACTTAAGCCTCCTAGCCTATAAAGTGAGTCATGCCTCCCAATAGCTATTAAAAATGTGTGTTAATAGTAACTTCCTATCCTGAAAGTCAGGAAGCATTTTTGGGCTACTGTCTGTGTAAATGGTAGAAAAGGTCATGTCAAAAGAGAATAGGATGAAAAAGACAGCTTTAGAGATACTTGTGAGTTTATCCACATTATTTTGCAAACAATGACAATATTATTACGAAAGAGTTATACTTTGAAAGAAGTCTGGTTAAGCAAAAAATAATGAAGGATCCTAGAATGGTGAAATAGTAAGCTGCTTTGCATGTTTTATTCACTGTTGGACTTAAGGATGATCAGCTGGTTCCACAAGAACATACATGAATAAATAAATTTAAAAAAAATCTTTATAAAAACACAATAAAAGGTAAAACATTTTAAAAATAACAATTTGAACATCTGGGAGATATCTTAGTACAAGGCCACAGTCTTTCATTTTCAGAGGAACATTTTCTGTGACCTTTTAGAAGTCTCTTTCTCTTTTGCTTGCTTGTTTGACTAAAGTATATTCTACTCTTCCGTCTAATTTAGTTCAACTGCTGTAAGTCTTCACACACTAAACAAATAAATCCTGGTAGCACAATATGCTGAAGTCTGTCTATATCTCATGCCTTTCATTTAGAAATCAGTATGTTTGGGTTGGTGATAAGACAGAGTGTATTTTTCAATGGGGCAGGTCCAGACATGACTGTTGATATTGCCTACTCTGTTGCACAAGCGCAGAGAAACAAAAGGAGAGAAATTAGACTGGTGTTACTGGAGAGGCAGTGACAGTGAAAGAAATGGCTTGGAAGGTGTCAGATAAACTGCCACCTGGATAGATTATGCACAACAGCGTAGGCATGGTATATGAAAAATGGAGCGCCAGAGAACTGACAATGGTGTAGGCAATTCTTCCATGTACATTGAAACATTTTAGAACAGGTCTGTGATGCTCAAAAGTCAGCAAACTGTTTTACTTATGGCTCAAAAATGTCCATGAATCATTCTGGGGACTGAACAAACTTGAAGAAAAGAATGCTTGTCCTCAGAAGGTTATGAAATTCCAGAGCAAACTGGAAAACAACACAAATTGAAGAGAGCACTTAGTTGGAGGAAAAGATGAATATCATATTGCTTAATTCAGCCCCCTTACCTTTTGGGTCTTGTCAAATGTTTGCCTATCACAAGATGCCAGCCTACTTAATATTGTGTTCTGCTACAAGGTATATGGCATCTCATAGATCTGGCACTTGACTGACAGCAGTATTCTACTTTTCTACCCTCATTGCCCATTAAAATCTGTATAATTAGGCTGAGGCTGTGAGATCTGAGGAGCATGTCTAGACTAACCAACGGTGTTAAGCTGTCATAGTGCCAGATGTATTGCTTAAGAGCAGATAGCACCGACCTCTGAAATCTATTGAGGAAATAGTTGCATATTGCACACTTCTGCTAACACTAACAGTAGTATGAGAAGAGGTTTTTCTTTTTTTTCTGTTCTTTTTTTATATCATATGTGGTACTACTTCCTCAAATGTGTATAATTTCTATACATTCTGAAATTAAAGTCTAATTCATATGCAAATGTATCTTTTCAATGTGGCAGGCACAGTGGTATTAAGAAAATATAGTAAAGATGACAAAATACTCTTTGTTTTTTTTTCTTTTCAAATAAATGTGATGTATATTAATTCTTAGCCCAGATTAAATAATTGGAATATTTAAATTATTTTACTGGATAAAAAAATTCAAATCTCTTTTCCACTGGAACAGGTAAGTGACTATAAACTTGGATTTAGTGTCTACCTAACTCAGTAACAGTGTTTTTGCTTTGATGGAGTTTATTCCACATCTTTGGTCACTTGAATCAGCCAGTTACAATCAAAAAGGGTGGATTGGTGTAGCTAATTGTATGTCCTCAGATGATACTTCAGTAAAGTGCCAGTTTAAAATAGCTGAGAGATGACCAGTTAGAAAAAGAAAATGAAATAAATAATTGAAAATAATCTTGAGCTTCTTCCTGTAGTTGAGGATCAACTTGCTGATAATCTGTGTTCTGAAAGGTTTGTCAGGGCAGGCCATTGATCTGTGTATTAAAGGGCCTAACTACAAGCAACTTGAAAATGGTGCTTTCTACTGTAATAGTTCATTGCGCGCCGTAATAGAAACTGGATGTTATTAAAGGAGAGAAAAGCAATGATTTTCATTGTTGGTGTTTTGTTTGTTTGCCTGTTTGATTTTTCAAGGTGCTGCCTTTTCAGGCAAGACTTTTGAAGAAAGTCGTCCTTAGTTATCATTGTAAGCACATCTGTTTCATGATCAGGAATCAAATGTTAATTAGCATAGAGATCTAAACTTCCAGCCATGTGTGCACAGACATACATGCATTTTCTTCCTTATCCAACAAATGTGGTTTTAGGAAGCACCAGAATGATCAGCTAATTATAAAGCATTTTGGGTATTTCTAGATCTGTTTTGCAAAGTAGATTTTTTTGATACACTGTATTAATCAAATAATTTCCATTCAGCCATACAAAGTGTAATAAAGGATAAGTACCTTATCTATTGCCATGTCCTATTTGCTCAAATCTTTTCATGTGTCTCTTACAAAACTTTACCACTTAATGCCCTTTCAACTCTTCCTAAATAACACTTTTAATTCATAAGGGTGAAGAAGACCTACCAGTTTTATCTTCATTAACATGTCATGTGGTAAACAAATTTGGCATGCAAGAATTTCTCCGTGTTAAGATTAATTCAATCATTAGACTAATGTTTGCTGCACTACAAATACCCACTTCAACCTATTGAATTTATTATCTAATATCTGTGGGCACTGATTAGCAGTTTTGCTCATTATCACTCTGAACCTGCTACATAAATCACAGCCTTAAATTATTTGTGTGATTGTTCCCTGAACTTTTCTTAACCTTTCTGGCTCAAGTGTTTCAACTGGATTTTAAAAAGATAAATATTTCATTTTTCATGTTTAATCTTGACTGCAAATCAGAACAATATATGAAAAATTCTCTATGACTACATGGAAAGAATCTCTGTCTCATTACTCAGCCTGGCTCTATGCTATGAAACAGGTGTGTACATTTTTATTTTGCTAAATACTCTTATATTTTTCAACCTCATTCAATTAATATTTTTTACAGACATACAATTTTTTTTTTAATATATTGGCTCTGGTTTCCAGGATTATATAGAGATGTATGGGGTGCAGGTGCCCAGGTACTGGCAGTGGGGGCTGCAGGGCAGCCTCTGTGAGAAGCAGCCGGGGCTGCCACACGCGGGACACAGCCGGTTCCAGCTAGCTCCGGCCCACCCACCGCAGAGCACGGCTGAGCCCCTTGGCCAAGGTGGTAGCACTTCGGGGTAAATGTGCTTAAGAAAGGGTGAAAAATTTTGCCTGGAAGTGAGAAGTGAGGAAAAATGTGAGAGAAACAGCCCTGCAGACACCAAGATGAGAGAAGAAGGAGGGAAAGAGGTGCTCCAGGCACCGGAGCAGAGGCTCCCCTGCAGCCCATGGAGAAGACCACACCAGAGCAGGTTTATCCACCCATCAGGAACGAAGGAGTGAAGTTGAGCCTGGAAAAAAGGGGGGAATGAGGGGAAGGTGTTGTTTTTTTTTTTTTTTTCCCTTTGTTTGTCACCACCCAGCTCTATTTTAGTTGGCAATAAATTAAATTCATTTTTCCCCAAGTCAAATCTGTTTTGCCTGTGGCAGTAACTGGTAAGCAGTCTTCTTGTCTTTGTTTCAACCCATGAGTGTTTCTGTCTCATTTTCTCCCCAGTCCTGTTAAGGTGGGGGAATGAGAGAGTGGCTGGGTGGGCATCTGGCAGCCTGACAAGGTCAACCCACCACAAGTGGTAGGTTAAACTATTTGCCTAGGAAANAGTGGTAGGTTAAACTATTTGCCTAGGAAAATAGCCTCAGAGTTTAGAGAAAAATATTATTCAATAAATACTCATCCTTACCCATGAAGATCCCAGTTAAAATGTTATGCCTGTTTTCAATCTATCCTATATTCTTTTAATTTATAGCTTTCCACTGTCTCAGTTTCTATTTTATCTTCCTGAGGATGTTTTAGTCTATCTAGTCCATACTTGAATGTAAGAAACATTTATCAGATACTAACTCTGTGACATTACCCTACAGATATATGTGAGGAATTTTGGCAGAAGATGTAATAACTACTCTTAATTATACATAATGAAGTTTTGAGAAACTAATGTTTTGAATGTATATATATTTGCATTTCAGAGAAGGATCCTGACACATCACTGAAGAAACTCTCATAAGTATAAAATTTCTGTTATCCCCCTGCCTCCACTCAAAGTTTTGTTCAAGCCTTTACTTCCTCAACAAAATCTTTCCATGTGGAACAGCAAGCTTTGTCCTAAAAGAGCTGTATTATTCTGTAAGTGTTTCCCATCTAGGAAGGCAAGCTTCCTTAGTGACATATGAGAATATTATTTGAGTCATAAAGCCAAAGCTAATAAGCTGTGTCTCACCTAGATTAGGGTCCACAGGGAGAGGTAGCAGCAAGAAACTAGAATCTATTAAGCACAGATCATTTTCCTGTTTTCTTATGTGAAGAAGCTATAGAAAGTCTAAGTCAGCCTGCCATTCCAGCTCCTTACAAGGGCTGTAACCATGCCATTCAAATAAAACACTTCTGTAGTATAAGGTTTTGCTTTCCATATAAGTAAAAGGGAGCCTGGGAAGAAAAAGTATAACATTTGCTAATCAGCTTTGCGCAACAGAAGGTCTTACAGTTTCCATATGACCTGTGCTGTGCTATCACTCATCTCATTTACACTGCTTCCTGGAGATTTTGAAGACTGGTTTACACAGTGATAGAGTATAGCAGCAATGCTTTGCAATATTTGTATTAATTTTTAAAAGGATGTTTTTCCTTTTAGTTCTTACAGAACAACAGGTATAAATAAAAACAGAAGTCCTGCTTTACTGTCATAAATCAAAATTAAGATACGGTCACCAAAAGCTATCTGAAAAATTTAGCAGTGTTACTTTTGGGATTGGTATCTAGCTTTATCTTAAACACATTACTGTAAGAATCTGACTTTCTTGCTTCAGCAGAACAAAAAATGTTGGGTTTTCATACTTGTGGTTTTTTTTTTCTGGAAATGGAGCAGGAGACATTGCAGATGCTTTGTACTATATTCTCTTTCCCTCCTTCCCCTCTCAGCTATAATAGGTTACCATTCTGAATGGCTTATCCAGAAACTATGAACATGATTTCTGAATATTAAATAATGCATATCTAAACATGAAAAATGCATTTTAAAAAACTAAAGGTTTAGAGTCTTTCAATTCACATTGCACAAAACTTTTTTTAATCCAACAATACCATTATCATTTATTTCCAGGTGAGTATATTTTTATTGCTTGCCTGTATCTGAAAAAGCATTTAGATCTTTATTTTTTTCCTAAAATTACTGCCCTGACATACAACTGTGAACAGCTCAGAAAGAAAAACTGTAAACAGCTGTCAGAATACGTTGATGTTTCACAAGGCTTTGCTTGCAATCATTTTTTTCAAAGTACTGTAAGAGACTCTGCTTATGTTTCCATTATAGAGAGCCTCATTCTCTGCTAAATAGTGTGTGGATCTTTTGTCCCTGGTGCTTTATTATTTCATCCTTTGGATCTATTTTTCGCTTGGTTGAATAGTCAACTATTTAACATGAGTTCAGATAACCTTTGAAAATGGCTTTTCCTGATGTTTGCTATGCAAGACCTGTTCTCCAAATGCAAGCAACAACACTCTTGAGAGGATTTTTATTTTGTTTCTCTTTGATTTGTTTCCCCCTTTCTTTTTTCCTAATCTGACTACAAGGCATATTTCGGAGTCTAAGCCCACAACTGCTTACATCACTTCCAGCTTCTGTCTATGCAACTGGAAATCCAGATGTACAATCGAGTGAGCTGAATAAAGAAGTTAAAAAACAAACAAACAAACAAACAAACAAAAAACAACAAAAGAGTAAGAGATAAATGGAGCAGGCTGGTCAGGGTGTCCTGTTTTGTGGTGTTGAGAGAGCCCCGATTCATTATGTTATAGCACATCCTATGGGTCAGTGTCTTTTACACAGCACCTCTTGGGACTTCGTTAACCATTAAGCAGGTATATCCTTTAAGCATATATATAGATTATATTGAACTCTGTGTCATTGTTTTTACTAATATTATAGTTTAGATAACCTGGAAAATATTTTCTGTCTCTCCAGCAAAATCTTCAGAGATAAATTCCAAAATGCTACACTTCCAGAAAGATTCTTCTCAGTTGTTTGAGCTTTCTAGGTAGCTTATGAAGTCTCAAGATACCTCCCTTCCCATCAACTGAACCTATTCCTGTAGTAAATAATTCCTTGTGATATAATGATGTAACTAAAGGCAATATTATAGCTGTCATAAATGCAGTTGAAATTCTAATTTGCTCCTGCCATCAGGATTTGGCAAACATGCTGCCTGGTTAGTATGGCAATTCTGTTTTTACACTGGGTGTTTCTGTGGCCAAGGAGAGTTCTGCCATGACAGATTAACTTCTGACTGAACATTGATGCTATCTTTTGATCTTCATTGTATTTCTCAAATGGGATGAATCCTGAGCCATACAGCAAGAATGGCATCTGACTCCCAGAAAGCAGTTAAAATTGGATTATAGTTCATCTAGACCTGATACATGACCATGACCACATAATTCCCTAATTAGAATTGTTTAGCATGTTGGGCTTTACATGAAGTTCAATATTAATTTCAGTCAAAGCACTATTAAAATAAACCAGAATTTAGAAGTCAGTACTTTGAAAATCATGATTCTTAAAACTAAGCTTTCTTAACCACTCAGTTTATTGCTGCATCTGTTTGAAATTTAGCTACAAAGGAGGGGCACAGGATTTTTAGTTAGTTCAGGGAAATAAATTTTTTTCATGTGCTACTCCTTTACAGAATTTTGCAAAGTACAGTGTTGTCTGCATTGAGAGCAAAAACATGCCTAACCACTGAAGATGGATGACAGTGTCAGCTGAATTGTGGTGCATGAGAAGAAAAGTGCTTCTTTAACCACTCACAAGCATTATATAGAAACATAGTTCATGATGCTAAGAAATAGCATGCTTGCCTTTGTGGTAAGTGCTGATGATCAAAACAAGAGTCCTGAAGATGAGAAAGATACTATAACCATGAATACATGTTCTGTGAGATTTTTGTATTTAGGATATGTTGAGGGGAGTGTACCATATGTTTTATTCTGTTCTGATTTTGTTTGTCCTGCTTTTTTTTTCCCCCCAAACACTGTGTGTGTGTGTATGTATGTATTCCTGAGGTTCTCTCCTTTGAGTGTAGAATAAAATAAAAAGTAATAACACTGAAAAGCCGATGGGCAAAAATTGATTCATAAATGAGAAGGTGGCATTCATCTCAGCGCTCTTATTGGAAACCTAAATCTCAGTAAATTTGTAGCCTAAGGATACAATGGGCTTAAAGGATTTCTGTCTCTGAAGAAAAATTAGAACGCCTTTGAGGTAAGGTAAATGGAAAAGGTTGTTTGGGCAAACGTGGAGCTCTAGCACTATTAAATGTTAAGCACCATCAGGGGCTATCTCAGTCATTAACAAGAGTGGCATGTTGAAAATTGTTTCAAGCAGGAGAAGAGTTATGGATGGCTATGTGGAGGTGGCACAATGCCACAGGGAAATTATGTCAAGCAAAAAGAAGATTTTTTTTAAACTTATTGTGGGGGAAAAAAGTACTGAAATAGCATCCTTTTTTTAATGTACTTTTGAATCTTTTCCCCAAAATAATCTTATGTTGTCTTTTCAGTTAAGCAAATCTGGGACACTAACTTTGAAGTCCATTGTACAGCCTTGTGTATACTAGTATGCCTTGATCTTTGGCATATTTAGTGTTCACTTGCAGTGTAAACATAAGTACCAACTTTATCCAAACATAGGCAGTCTTGACTGACTTGGAAGTGTTTTATGGACCTTGTGTGTTGGTTTTGTGTATAATTAAAAGGGATCTCATGGGTTCTGTAAGCAGCCAGTAAGTTAAGCTATCTGGTGTGAGAATAATATGTTGCTATCTAGGGAAGGAAAGATTTAGGAGCCAAGCGAGGATCCCTGTTTCAAGCCAGCGGAGCTTGAGAAGTGAGCAGACATGAAGCATTATATCTCTAGGCAGTAGTTATCAGTTTTCTCATTATGCTAGCACATTGTCCTGGTCCCGGCTGGGATAGTGTTACTTTTCTTTCTGGTAGCTGGTATAGTGCTGTGTTTTAGATTTAGGATGAGACAATGTTGATAACACACTGATGTGTTTGTTGTTGCTAAGCAGTGCTTACACTAGTCAAGGACTTTTCCAGCTTCCGATGATCTGCCAGGTGCACAAGAAGCCGGGAGGGGAGGGAGCACAGCCAAGACAGTTGATCCAAACTGGCCAAAAGGATATTCCCTATCATATGACATCATTCTCAGTATATAAACTGGGGGGAGTTGGCTGGAGGGCAGTGATTGCTGCTCAGAAACTGGCTGGACATAGGTCAGCAGGCGGTGAGTGTTTGCATCCCTTGTTT
>VZTV01054324.1:7125-23494 GCA_013400875.1 Anhinga rufa
AGGGGGAGGACTCCTCACACTCTTCCCCTGCTCCAGCTTGGGATCGCTTCCAACAGGAAACAGATCTCCATGAACTTCTGCAATATGAGTCCTTCCTACGGGCCTCAGTTCTTCATGAACTGCTCCAGCGTGGGTCCTTCCCATGGGGTACAGTCCTTCAGGAACAGACTGCTCCAGCATTGGTCCTCCATGGGGTCACAAGTCCTGCCAGAAAACCTGCTCCAGCATGGGCTTCTCTCTCCACAGGTCCACAGGTCCTGCCAGGAGCCTGCTCCACTGTGGACTTCCACGGAGTCACAGCCTCCTCCAGGCATCCACCTGCTGTGGTGTGGGGTCCTCCATGGGCTGCAGGTGGATATCTGCTCTACCTCCATGGGCTGCAGGGGGACAGCCTGCCTCACCATGGTCTTCACTACAGGCTGCAGGGGAATCTCTGCTCTGGTGTCTGGAGCACCTCTTCCCCCTCCTTCTGCACTGACCTTGGTGTCCGCAGGGTTGTTCCTCTCACATATTCTCACTTCTTTCTCCAGCTGCAATTGTACAAGTTGGTTTCTTTTCCCTTCTTAAATATGTTATCCCAGAGGCATAACCACCATCACTGATGGGCTTGACCTTGGCCAGCAGTGGGTCCATCTTGGAGCTAGCTGGTATTGGCTTTATTGACATAGGGGAAGCTTCTAGCAGCTTGTCACAAAAGCCACCTCTGTAGTCCCCTGCTACCAAAACCTTGCCATGCAAACCCAATACCTTACCCTAAATTCTGATTTATTAAGAAACTTTGGGGAATTAGGGAGCAATGACTGTTGGCAAGCCTTCTCTAGGGATAAATTTATTTCTGTGAATCACAGAGCTCAACGAGAAAATGAGAACCGCTGTTCAAAAGCAGTGTGGAAAATTAATATTCATCTCCCCCCATCACTCTTCCCACAGCAACTTCTTTATTGTTCACAGAAAAATATTCTAGCACATCAGAAGTGTGACTCAAGTGTTCTGAATCAAGAATCTTGATCTTCAGTATGATCTATTATCATAAAATATGGATAGATTCATGACAGTCTTATGGACCTCCAAAAACATGTTCAAATCATAAACTCACCTTTTGTGTTTCACCACCTAACCCCTGGGCTACCTGGTGCTCTATCTGCTGTTTTCTGCTCTAGTATATCTCAATCATCCCAATGTGAAGGAAGAAGTGTTGTCACAGTCCTGAAAATTTTGTTTCCTCCAGCATTCAAAATGACTTTCAGGAAGTTGGCATAAACCATTTTGTACAGGGCACCATTTGTTTCTCGGCTGCTTTAGTTTTTCTTCAGTTATTCCTCCCCATTTCCACCCTTCATCTCAATCACTTCAGGGTAATAATCCATATTCCTTTTATGAGATAGGAGTCAAGAGTGATGACATCTCTACATACTGGACCTTGTACTATACACAGACAACTTCCTTTTATGTCCACCTGAATTGTTTCAGAAAACCAGATGCTGAACAGAATGGATACTTGTCCAGGACATTTAGCCCAGTGAAGAGTTAGAATTTAAATGGCCACTCCCCTTCCAGCCCAGCCTGAATTTTTGGATATCAGGGTTAGAATGTCTAGATATTGGCCAAAAATACTGGCTTTCCTTTTTAACACAATTAAATATTTGAGAGGACAGTATGTTGCCAATCTACAATTCACAGATTAATTTCACCATTTTTTCTATTTGTGTGATTGGACTTTATCAGCTTCTGTAAGCACAGTGCTTTTCTACCCCATGACGGCAAAGCTTTTCAAACCAGGTTTTCTGGTCCTTTTTTTCCAAAAACTCTTTTCTAATGAGGGAATATATTGAAGTGTTTATTAAAAATCCAAACAAACAAGAACTGCAACAAACCCCCAAAACCCAAATAGAAAACCCCAGACATTAATTTCCTACATGTCTAAAAGGGAGTGGAAATTAGAAGGGTAAATCTACTTATCTAGATTGTATCTCCTCAGTTTGGATATAAAGTGGGAAGCTGTGTCAAAGACCTTGTGAAGGACAAGGAAAGCAATTATCAATGTTCTTCCCTCATCCACTGACCAAGTCATCTCATGAAAGAAGTAATCATGCTGGGCAAGCATAATCTGCCTTTGATAAATTCATACACACTGTTCACAGACATCTTCTTGTCCCTCATCTTGAAATGACTGCTATAACCTTCCAAGAAACAGCGGCAAGCGAGGTTGACAAGACCAGGCCCTCCATCTTGCCCTCCTTGAAGATGGGTGTGACAGTTACCTATTTCAAATAATCAGGAAGGATCTTTCAAAAATCTGATATAATCCAAGACAAGAGGCTGGTGTTAGCTCTGATATGCTAGTAAAGCCAAATTACTGAATACTGTGAACAAAATCTATGTCTGAAATTTCAAGCCTTCATTCAAACTTTCACTATTAAACCATGTTGTCCATATTTTCATAAAATGAAACATCAGGCCAACAGGATGTTTTTCAATTCATTGTGTCCTCAGATGACAATACAGAAAACAGTCTAGAATTACTGATGTAATTCTATTGGTTATGCAGTTTTAGTAATTTAAATATAGTATATATTTAAAATTTTTCTATGACCACTTTGAAACAAGTCCTCCAAAAATACACACACACACCTCATAAATATTTTTTTCACAAGGTTACTACTATAAGAAAAATAGGAAGAAAAAAATATTACTTACTAGTATACAAGCCAGATACATAGAATTTTAATTCCTTTTGTATTGTTTGTGCTGATTTTTAGTTCCTCAAACAGCATTTTTTATCTCAAAAGGGATCATAACAATCTTCAGAATTTGCTTCTGTGCTTTAGTCTCCATTTACAGTCTCAAATTACTTTCACAAAATAGTTACCTTTTTTTTTTGTGATGAGAGTTTTTGTGATGAGGACCCAATCTGGCCACTGTATTTCTTCCACTCAGTGCCAAAAAAAACCCACTTTTATTGCTGTTGTTTAAGAAATGTAGAAAATCTAACCTGCCTATAATTCTTTTTCTAAGTATGTTAGTGTCATAAGAAGATCTTCCAATTTTTTTTTACATTGCCTATGATAAAGTTCATTCTGGGTTGTACAAAAGTTAGTAAGTTCTCTGAAACAAGGAGACTTAACAAGTTCTCCAGAATCTGCTATGAGTATGAACAAAAGCAGTAGTATTTGTTGTAATCTAGACTATTTTGTTAATGGCTATTATAGTATGTTGCTGGATTTTCTAACATCAGGAAAAAAACACCAGGCAATAATATGATTTCATTAAATAAAAGTAACTTCCGAACTGCAGCAACTGAAACAGAAGTGGTTTTACAGCAGAAGAGGGAAATTGTACTTTCCCATCATGCACAGATCATTTGGACATTATATAGGATGTTATTTTCTTACTTGTTTTAATCCTTACAGTATGAAACCTTCAAACATCTTTCCTTCCTTATGGAGGAATGAAGAGTTGTAATTTTTAATCTATGACAGCACAAATGTTTTTGAGAGACAGAACCTCTCAATTTTTATTAGAAATGTCTATCACAATTTCTACAGAGGTATATCCTAATGGAAAACCAAACTAAAGAGGAAACTGAAGTTTATTACAGCTATTTTAAAACTAGAATCCAAATTCAGCATAGGATTGTATCTGGAAAATATGTTGACTTCTTTTAAAATAAACCTAAAATAATAATAAAAATACACCACATAAAATAATTAGCAATAAAACTTCAGGCCTAAATTGCTGCTCTATTTCAGCAAAGGACAGTATGAGTTACACAGTTTGGCTTGATGTGTAAAAATAAATATTGAAGATCTCAATATGATTTTTACATCATAGTATTAGAAATAGTACTGGAAATAAATAATATGGCTTCATCTTTGTCAGCTGGTAAACAATTTCATACTAATGAAGATGATGAATAGCAATTGCTTATGCAAACCTAAAAGTCGGTTTAAATAATATGCATTTCTAACATCAATTTAAGCTCTCAGAAGAAGGACACTTCCTGAAAATACTCTGTATTATTTTGCAGGCTTGAAATACACTTAATTTTTTTGATGGTTGCTGTTTTTTTCCCCCACATAAAATGTACAAGTGTAATTTTTCTGCTAAAAGGCAGGGCTACAGAATCAGGAGAACAAAAACAACAAAAAAAAGGTAGAAGAAGAAACTACCATTTCTCAGAATTTTTTTATTTCATTGAATCTGGTATTTCTCTATTGCACATTTAATCAGTATTTCTTTCCCTCAGATCATATAATTTAACTGTTTCTATGTGTGGAGAGATTCTGGTGCTGCTTACTACTACTCCTAATCATTATAATGAATGTTTTGAAGTGTTGCTTTTAATTAGGAAGCCCCTGATATAATTCCATTTTTAGATGGAAGTAAACACACTGAAGTTCATAAAATAGTCTAATAAATGATCCATGCAGATTAGCCCTCACTGTCCGAGTCTATAAAGGCAATCACAAAAGCTCATACAAATTAAACAAAATTATACATTTTAAATGTATTTGTTAGATTACATTAAACATTTATTGTGAATCTTTTCTTCCCAAGGAAAGCGTCCTTTATTCAACTTAACTCACTTCATTTCCAGGTGAATTAGAACCCCTTTAATTTACTTCAGTTCCTATTTTGAATGTCTACACAGGGAGATAATAGTGTTTAACTAGTCCTGCATGAATCTAACTTGTTAATTGATTTGAATTAATTTCCCTAAACATCTCTCTGTAGATAAACCCTAAAGGGAAATATCTTGACAACTGGAGGTTGAATTAAAGATGAATAAAGGAAGGTAAAAGAGTTAATAGCTTTGTGAACCTTTAGGTTCTTTTCTCCTACTTCATGGAGTGCTTTCCTGCTTCTGTGTTTTTACAGAGGATTAATGAAGAACAGACAGATATTTTCTTCCAAAAAGAACTTATATAAGTTGATTTATTTCTCAGTTATACCTCAATCTCTCACTTAATATGTCTTAAATATCTACATAAACAGGGAAAGCCCTCCTTTCTGGTCTGCCATTTGAATATTTTGAGATTATATCAGCCATAGATGAAAAGTGTCCCACCAATCCTGAATATTAACAGTTCTCTGTAACTAAATTTATTCATTTTTATTACATAATTATCACCCTTATTTAATAGTATTTAACAAATTCTATGACTACTGATGCATTCCATGCTTGCATTAAAAAAAAGGAGAGGGGGGGTGGAATTCACAACCAATATCTCAATAAAGAAGTGTTCAGGTAATTTGAGTTACATCAACTCAGTCACCTAATATATATGACAAGATTTCTAAAATGTGCTTCCTAGAGACTATTTGGCTCCTCAGAAATGGGATATTTACACCTGTGTGTGAATGCAGACTAAATAAATTACTGCATTCAGTTCAAAATAGGAAAGGCTACTTTATCTGATGCTAATACTCTATATCTACTGCAGAAGATTATGCCTTTTTTTTGTAACCATTGAATGAGAGTATGGCGTCATCTCTCCTGCCACATTCCAGTCCTATGCTTTAAAGGAATGATTTTGTGTTAGACTTTGAGATGAGGGAGGTTTATGAACTATGTTGTCCTTTTTTTTATTTTCATGACATTGTTGAATTACTTATGCCTTTACGTTTTTTATGGTGACAGATTCTGGATCAAATTATCCCTCTCACTTGAAAAAAAATTTTGAAAAGGAACAATTTAGCATTTTTGTGCTCACATAACTAAGATTTTTCACACATTGAAATAACATGAAGTCCAACTTCAGAGCATGGAATATGTGATAACATTCTGCAAATTTGCTCTAAGGAGTGACAGACAGCTGGCATTTTCAAATGGGAGTTAATCATTGATTCTATGCTGACTAACATCACTAGAAGTTAACAAGCAACATTGTGCTACAGATGTAATTTTCTTTACATTTCATATTAGATTTGCTATTGGCAATGACAGTACCATCAAAAAATTATTGGTCACCTATAGTTGCCCAGCAATTTCTTTTTGCTCTTTAATTCATTGTGACTTCCTGTACATTGAACTAGACCTCTTTTACAGCTCATTAATTATATCAACATTCCACTTTATTACCTAAGATAATAAATTAGTTTCATAAATTTGCCAATTTTTACCAGTGCATTTTCAAATTTACAACTTCTGACCAAGTTTGTAGCATTTCAGTCATTGATTCACATATGCTGATTTTTTTTTTAATTTCCATCAGGATTTTGACAAGGCAATAATGGCAATGAAATAATTCTGGACACATGTCTGTAATGAATCACTTTTTACTGATCGTGGACCATCTGCTACCTTGGTTGTTAGATTTATCCTCCCTTTTTTAGGTTACTGATTGTAGGTGTTACTAGCAGTCCCCTTAAAAAATATGGTAAACCTGACGGGAACAATTTTTCAGCAACTAATCTTATTTTTATTTCTGTGTTTAGTTATTAGTACATAGCTCTCTATTTCTTCTCTCAAAGCTTTAATATAGTGCTACTTACTTCAGTATCCACTATTTCAGATGACAGAAATTCCATTTTGCAACTATTTTAACACTTATAATGAACCAAAAATTGATATATTTTCTGCTAAAATGACCTCACCTGCTAAAGTAAAATGCAAAGATTTAGATTATTCTAAACATTGCATTTCAATCTACCTTCTACTTTTTCACTTTGTTTTTCTTGTTAAAATAAGATGTTTCAACATAGTTAACACTTTCTTTTCTTCCTCAAAATAAGTTTTTGATGAATTTTTTTGTGATTTTTAAATATTTAAATGGCTGAATATCACAGGGTTTTTTTCTGTTAATTCCAGAATCTATATCTTCTGATGGATTAATATGAAAAAATATAATTATATTAAATTCCTTGTCTGTAAGTTTCTTTTTAATCCAGTATGCAAATTATAGATTCGTGGTTGTCACCTAGTATACTCTAATCTGTAGTGTTGACCTCCAAATTCTATCCAGTTTCAGTAGATTAAAGCTGGTGACAGATCAGGCATCTTATTCACTCTTTTGGTGAAACAGAGCAAAAAGTGCACAGAAACAATACATAGCATAACTTGACAACTAGAGCCTGATTTCTTTTTCAGGAAAAATTGAGATTAATGTTCCCAAATTCTTCCAAATTCATAGAGTTTATTTTTAAGAACATGGAAATTATTTGTCATTTCTCACCATTTGCTTGCATATCCTTACTGATAATAGAGACTACATGGATATTTTTAGATGGAAATATTTGTGTAACCAAGGACAACAAGATGGGCCTCTCTAAATACATCAGCAGTAAAAGGAAGACTGGGGATACAGTAGACCCGCTGCTGAACGAGGCGGGGACCCTGGTGACACAGGATGAAGGCGGATTTATGGAATGCCTTCTTTGCTTCAGTCTTCACTGCTAAGGCTGGCCCTCAGGCTTCCCAGCCCCCAGAGGACAGAGAAAGAATCTGGAGAAAGGAGGACTTCCCCTTGGTTGAGGAGGACTGGGTCAGAGATCACCTAGGCAACCTGGATCCTCACAAATCCATGGTCCTGATGGGATGCACCCACGAGTGATGAAGGAGCTGGCAGAAGTTCTTGCTGAGCCACTCTCTATCATCTTTGAAAGGTCGTGGAGAAAAGGAGAGGTGCCCAAAGACTGGAGGAAGGCAAATGTCACTCCAATCTTCAAAAAGGGCAAGAAGGAGGACCCGGGAAACTACAGGCCAGTCAGCCTCACCTCCATCCCTGGAAAGGTGATGGAGCCGGTCATCCTGGAGGTCATCTCCAGGCATGTAGAGGAAAAGAAGGTTATCAGAAGCAGTCAACGTGGATTCACCAAGGGAAGATCATGCTTGACCAACCTGATAGCCTTCTACGATGGGGTGACTGGCTGGGTTGACGAAGGGAGAGCAGTGGATGTTGTTTACCTTGACTTCAGCAAGGCATTCGACACTGTCGAATAGACAAGCTGTCCATTCTGCACATTCTGTCCTCATGGACAAGCTAAGTAAGTGTGGATTGGATGAGTGGACAGTGAGGTGGACAGAGAACTGGCTTAACAACAGGACCCAGAGAGTTGTCATCAATGGGGCAGAGTCTGGCTGGAAGCCGGTGACTAGTGGAGTCCCCCAGGGGTCTGTACTGGGTCCAGTCCTCTTCAACATATTCATCAACGCCCTGGATGAAGGGATGGAGTGTACCCTCAGCAAGTTTGCTGATGATACCAAGCTGGGAGGAATGGCTGATACACCAGAAGGCTGTGCTGCCATCCAGCGAGACCTGGACATGCTGAAGAGCTGAAGAGCAAGGAGAACCTGATGAAATTCAACAAAAGCAAGTGCAAGGTCCTGCACGTGGGGAGGAACAACCCCAGGCACCAGTACAGGTTGGGGGCTGACCTGCTGGGAAGTGGATCCGCTGAGAAGGACCTTGGAGTGCTGGTGGGCAGCAAGCTGACCCTGAGCCAGCACTGTGCCCTTGTGGCCAAGAAGACCAAGGGTATCTCTAGATACTGCACTCAGTAGATGGAATGGATGGAAAAAAGGGGGAGGAAAATAGGATTGAACCCATATTTTGCAATTCTACACAAAGTTTCCTATGTTTTTTTAATACTTCATTTGATTAACTTTAATATTATTGATATTTGTAAAAACATTAAAAGTATGAAGTGAAAGTGGTTTATACACTTAATAAATTTCTTCTTATTTATTGGTAATAAATGTCTGTTGGAAAATTATTTTATCTTTTTTTTTCACAGAATTGAATCAATTTTTAATTCTTTTAAGGGTAATTAATTCAGTGATTTATAAAAATGTTATTATAAACACCTACTGTCAGAAATTGCATATTTGTACCTTATTCTACAAGAAATTCTTTATACATTCAAGGCTGATATTATCCTTGCTCTGTGATCTTGGATGGTTTTGCAGTTTGTTGAGGAACAACATATATGAATGCAGTAGTATTGACCTGCTGTAACTCAGCAAAAAAAAAAAGTCGGTATGGCTAAACTAAAGTGAACACTCAACTACCATATTTACGAGCATGTAGGTTTCATTGTTAGGTTCAAAAATCGGAAAGAAAGAAATTAGACAAATAGATGCACTATATGTACTACCATTCACAGTGCAGAGATCAATGACAGTAAGTAACCTGACAGTAGAAGACTATCAAAACTTGACAAAAATCCAGTCTGAAAAGGTAGGAGTCAATCTACTTTTATGTGTCAGTTTTTAAACAAGAATAAGATCCTCATAAGAGCCACAGTCAGTTCAAGAGTCATTTCTACTTCCTGCCCCTTTTTATGATAAAAGATATATAATTCCTAAAAACCTGACACAATATTGAAAACAATACTAAAGTATATTTCATTCTCTATCAATCAGCACTCTCTGAAAATCAGTACCTTGTAAAAGATGCCTAGTATTGTGTTACACACACACACAGTCCTGCATTTTTGCAGTCAGTAGCCATTTTTCTCTACCAAATCTATCCTAGTGTGTCAACAGAGAGCAGAGAATCAGTACTGTGTTGGGAAAGAAAGAAATTACAAACATATATTGGAGTCTTTGGAGACAAAAAAAAAAAAAAAAGAACATATGTGTATAATTATTTTCAGGTTCCTTTGTTTTCTTAATGCTTTTATATGAACTGAATTCATCAAGAGGACAAAATAAAATTTTAAACTTTGAAGAAATGCTCTGGGGGAAAGCAGGATGAAGCACACAAGTTCTCTTGAATTGTTTTTGTATGTTTCTATATTTTTGTCAGCTGTGATAAGAAAATGAGTTATTTGATAATAAAAGGAAGTTTTATTCAGGAACTCAAAACTATAAATAAGTCTTTGAAAACAGGATAATGTGAAGCTCTTTCTTCAATTCTAAATATATATTTTTTTGTATGATCTAAAAGACTTGAACAATTAAAAGTTTAACTCCCTACTTAATTTGTGTGGTACTTTAAGTTGGAAGAATACCAGTGTACAGGGGGAAAGCTAACCTGAAGATTTTACAGAACAACCTCTTAAGAACACATTTTGCTTTTAAGAGTTGCCAGCTGCACTGTACTCTGACTTACTGACTTTGATGGACACTCAGGAGACAACTTTTCAATCAGCAGTAAATGGCCCTTTTGCAAATCATGTTTATTTTTAAAATGTATCACATTGGCTACCTGAACCAGGGAAGAGAAGAGAAGAGAAGAGAAGAGAAGAGAAGAGAAGAGAAGAGAAGAGAAGAGAAGAGAAGAGAAGAGAAGAGAAGAGAAAAGGAAGACCGAGTCTCTGTGATCAGTACAGCAAACTATATGTTGTAAACTATTAGCAGAAAAGTAAGTCAAAATTTCATATTCTAGCCTTTCCTGTTGCTAGTAAAACTCAGTATCAGCCAGTATATAGGTAATAAAAAGGTTTTTACTCAATTATTTGCAAAATCATGAAAAAATTGACAAATATGCATTTAATAAATTCTGCAAATGGTTATGCATAATTGTAATGATAGTATATTTATTCAACTTTTGTCAATAACATAGGTACTGTGACTAACTAATTTACACTACCTTTTCTGAATTCATCTATACATAGCTGTGTTTACCAGAACAGTACAGCAACCTGAAAAATACTTCTGGTTTTCTGCATAACTGCAAATTAACATGAACACTTCAGGACTTGTTATTTCTAAAAACATATGGAAATAATATATGTGTAGTTTGAACATATTATTGCAAATACTGACCATATGTTAGTTTGTTACAGATTTACATTTCCCCTTCAACACTGCTAAACATTAAAGAAATGTATTTATTGTTGTCTTAAAATAATAAAAATATAAACATATGTTTCTTTTCTCCTCCTTAACATTTTTGAAATAAAATGTTGCAAAATGATGATCAAAATGGTGTTCATAAATCACAATAGTACCATCATTTTCTGGAACTGACCAATCTGGCACAGTACTCAATTAAATTTAAAGATTACAAGGATTTGGGGGAGAATTTTGGCCATTTGTGGTGTTTTAGCTTGCAGCTGTAATTATATGAGAAAGCTATATTTAGCAAGATGTCTCTATCTGCTATATTCTGTCAAAAAAATAAAAAGCTAAGAGAGGAAGAATCTTGTGGGTTGTAACCATGAGCTCTTACTGGCTTACCAACCCTAGTTCTAAAGGACTAGAACACCAAAAATAAAAATACACATTTCTAAATAGTTTTTATAAGTGAGATGGTGTTTATGTGTGTTTTGTTAGTTTTACTAAATGGTTTTATTAAATACTAAGCCAAAAAACCCTACATACTTCTTCATTTGTGAGAAACTGACTTGATTTTCAATTTGTGTTATTAGTACCCCTATTGTTCATCTTATATGATTCATTATTTTGCCAACTTTACAGTCTCTCCTTCTACAGTTACTGAAAGAATCTTCACAGCCCAGGGTCGCAGACGGCTTGAGCTCTTTGTCCTTGCAATGTGACTGCAGAGAATGTGAAAAACTCTGTTGAACATTGGTGAGAAACCTTACTTGGCCTTATAAGTGTTTTTCATGTATTCACCACAACCCAAAACCCTGTCTAATCTGAATAAGCTTTTGTATGCCTGAAAGGTTGTCTTTCCCTCAACCACACCAAGATTGTGTCAATGCATCTAATAAGAGAGAGCCCTATAAACATTATATGTATAATTACACAAATCTGGTTTCAAGGAAACTTCAACACCTACACATGCAAGAGTGAAAATTGTGTTCCTTCCCCACATTTACATAATCTGCCTTCATAGAATTACCATGGTCATGGAAATGACAGTGAGATCATGATTGAGGGTGTGAATGTCATGCTTGAAGAGAAGCTAGGGTCAATTTATACTAATAGCTTCTTGATATTTATTATGGTGGTGCTTGTTTGTTTTTTTTTTAAAGGTGTGTGTAAAACTAAAATTTTTAAATTTCCTATCAGGACTTGTTTTCTTGTATCAGCAGAGGATTAAGATGCTTTGAAACTATCTACTTGCTCTATGCACAGTGAATTTGTCAGGATGCTAAGAAGGAGGCAAAACATAGGAACAATCTATAATGTAACCAAGATTTAATTTCATTTGAAAACCTTTCTCCTTGTTGAATGGGTATATCACCTTTCTTTTCAGGTGGAGTGTCCTGGTTTCAGCTGGGATAGAGTTAATTTTCTTTGTAGTAGCTGGTATGGGGCTGTGTTTTGGATTTGTGCTGAAGCAGTGGTGATAATGTGGAGATGTTTTAGTTGTTGCTAAGTAGCGCTTACACTAGTCAAGGACTTTTTCAGCTCCCCATGNTTCCCTATTAAACTGTCTTTATCTCAACCCATGAGTTTCCTCACTTTTACTCTTCTGATTCTCTCCCCCATCCCACTGTGGGAGGAGTGAGTGAGCAGCTGCGTGGTGCTTGGTTGCTGACCAGGGCTAAATCACGACATGGAGTTAGTTCTTGTGTGAAATATGAAAAGAGAAATAGCACCATGGTTAAAAGGAGGTTAAAAACAGCTTCTGTGAGAAAACTTGTTATCTACAATGTTACAGTGTGCTACGTATCTTTAGGTACGCTTAAAATTAAAGTGTTTGGTTTGAAAAGAGTGCAGTGCCTCAGCAAAGTATTAGAGCTTTCCTATCAATCTGAAAAAAATTATGTAGTTCATTTCAGTCTTACTCCTGTTATGTCTTTTCCTTTCTCAGCATCAAAGTGCTTCAAAAATATTCCAAATCTAATTCAAGTGACTGGATCCAAAGGATATAAAACTTTCATCAACTTTCAACTTCATTGAAACTACATAAGCTAATGCTAAGTAAAATGAATAATATGAATGCTATTTTCCAGTCTTTGTTTTGAATACTCTGAGCTATTATAAATATAATTGTTTCATTGAACATAAAGAGTAATTTTAAATATTTAAAATTTACAAAAAACCATATTTTGAAGGATGTTAGAGCATTTAGGTTCTTGTCTTAGATACGTCAGTTACATCTCTCACGTGAGTTGGGATAATTTAACTCAAGAACTCCATAAATGCCCTGTTAGTGAAAAGTTTCCATTAGATTTCAGTTGATATCTAATAAGGATTGTATAGACAATAGATATAATTAACATATAAACAATTCTATAAACAATAGATAAAATTAAGTTTTTCAAGTGAGGGATTGGGACTTCTGAGCTGAAAACCTACAATATCTTACGCAGATTTTTAAATCTTTTTTCACAAAATTGAATGTTCATCAGTTCTCTAACTGCCTTGTTGGTTGTGAATTAAAACATAATTTAGCAGCACTTGCAGACAAAACTATTTGACCAGTTTATAAAAGGGCAGTATTCTATAAGAGCTAACAAAACATATTTTTCCTCTCAGCTAGCCAAACACATTTTTAGCAGAGCTGAAAGGCAACTTCCCATATTTTGTCATTCCCATCATTAGCATTATAAAAAAGCCTGTCACAATTAAAATACAGTTAGAATGAAGGAAAAATGTATTTGTTATTACCAGGTGTTATTAATTTTATTCTTATCATCTCAGGGGTCTGCTCAAGTCCTTTTCAACTCTGTGGGCACCTTTAAAATGACTTCTGTGTGAATTAGATCCAACCTTTAATCTTTGAAAAAGTAGTACTGTGCTATAGATAGATAATAGTTTTAAAGCATCTTTTGTATAATAAATGAGACAAGTTTGATCAAAGCTATGTCTTTTGGCAGCTAATACAACAGTTCCTATAAGTTTCATCTCTAACTTGAGGCTGAAATCTGTTTCTTAAGACAAGCTAAAAACTTGGCAAAAATGGGAGCCTGAAAAAGTAAGAAAAAAGTTGGATATACCCTTGGGTCATGAATAACAGACAAACACTTCTACAGTGATATATTAATCCTCAGAACATTAGTTTTTATTCTCCTGTTTCTTAAAGGAGGTGGGAACTGAATACATCTGCTGATCATTAATGCCACATGCTCGCACCACCACAGAGTAAATAAAGACTGAGGGCTCAATTCACTTGAGCAAGCATTAGTACACAGTGTCTTTTGAGACTCCAGAAGGTATACAGCTGGGCTGTAGCTGCTGCTGCAGAAGTGTGCAGATGTCTTGGAGGCTTGTGCTTTATCTGTTCACCCTCTATGGTCAGCTCAGAAACTCTAAAATATCTTACCTAGCACTCCCTACCTGTGCTTAGGTAAGTGAATTGCTCCCTGTGTGTCTTTACTATTTCTGTTTTCAGTTTCAGAAAAAGAAAGGATTGGTTATGAAGCACTATGGAGAAAAATATTTAATCAGGTTAATAACTTGGATCAGTGGCACTAAAAGATAGAAGCATTTTGAGTGCATTTAACACATTTGAATAGGTCTACAGAAGCACTGGATTCACTGCAGTTAATTAATCTCTACTCCCGTTGGGTCTCAGATCGTTCCCTAGGGTTAAGTCAGTGAAACAGTGTTTTGAAAGAATATGTTGTGGAACTCTTATATGGCACAACTTTAAAATAGCCTAAATCAGCAGATAGGTTTTTCTTCAGTGTAACTGCCACTTTAAAATTAATTTCAAACAGAAAAATCAAAATGGAATCTGCTATGAATTTACACAACATTTCTACCGAAGTAAATCAATGAGGTCTTCCCACATTTTTTATGTAGAACCGCATTTAAATACATACTTCATATAATAATGTGACACAGAGCATTAGAAATTTATATTCGTGTTCCCTCCAAGGAAGTTAAAGAATCATATTTTTAGATATCCCAGTTATACTAATAGTAGAAACCATTAAACATATGTGCTTGCTGAATAAAGAAGCAAACTAGACATATTTTCTTTCAGGGAACAGATCTGTAGCAGTTGTTTCATGACAGAAAAAGAAAATAAGAATTCAAAATCATTGAAGTCTAATAAATCACAATTAGAGGCTGACTGATTGATGCTTTGATACTTTTTGCATGAAAGAATATTTTTGGAACATATTTGAGTTAATCATCATGATCACCCATTGTGATACATTGGACAGAATCGTTTTAGCAAGAAATGAGTCATGTAAAGAAGAGTACTGTTAGAAAGAGAGATGACATCTGTCTTTTCTGTGTGGACAGCCTGAGTACTGTAGAGGGCTATAGAAAGGGGAAAATACTAGAGAGGAATAAACTAATAAAAATGAAACTAATAAAAATTCTAATACAAGTATTAATTCATACTATTCAAAACTGACAATGACTATAAAAGCTTACAAAACCACATTCTAATAAGTATGCTAAAGCTTTCTCCATAATGTTACACTACTCGGTTCACTTGTTATTCCCTCCTGATAGGTTGGTAGTCAAGTATTCAGGATTTTTTGCTTCCCCTCTAGATGCTCTTCAGCTCCTATATCCAGTCATTCTTTCAAAGCATTCTGAAAGATATGGCCTAGTTTAATGTTTTTTTTTCCAAACTCTTTCTATTTCGTCCTTCAGGAGGAAAAAAATAAAATAATGTTCTTTAATTCATTAAGAACAGTCTTAAGAGAGGCTGTTTCCATAAATATGCTGGCAGTCATCTCCTTCATGTAACTAATTAGTAAGAAATCTTTTGTTTAACTGGAAGAATGAAATGTCCCTCTTTTTGATGAATGCTTAGCATTACCCAGTAAGGAGCATATCTTTCATTCTTGTCTAACATTGTGATTACAATAGATTTTACATTTAAAATATGGTACAAATATCTAAACAATTTAGTTTTATGTTGTGTATAACTGGCTCTTGACTGAGAGCAGGTACAGAAGCAATCAATTGCTTTGGCGTAGTACCTGTTAAGAGGTTTCTTCAAGCTCTTTTAAATGCTACAGAACTACAGTGATTTCAGAATGGATTGTAAACATTTGTGTAAGTTTAGTAAATATTTCAAAACTATCATTATTCATCTAATAAGGTGTTCTCAGGTTAAAAAAAAAACTAACAAAAAAGGCAGAAAGACAAAACACTAACTTTTAATCTTATGTTTTAAACAAAGAAGGTTGTATTAGACATTATTCTTCAATGCAAATTTCTATTACAATCACAAAATCACAGATTCACAGATTCACAGAATGGTAGGGGTTCGAAGAGACCTCTGGAGATCATCTTGTCCAACCCCACTGCTTGAGCAGGGACACCTAGAGAAGGGTGCCCAGGACCATGTCCAGGCGGGTTTTGAATGTCTCCAGGGAGGGAGACTCATTCTGGGCAGCTCTGTCACCCTCACAGGAAAGTTTTTTTCTCATGTTTAACTGTAACTTCCTGTGTCCCAGCATGTGCCCATTGCCCCTTGTCCTGTAATTGGGCACCACTGAGAAGAGTCCAGTCCCATCCTCCTGTCACACGCCCTTCAGATACTTATAAGCATCTGCCCTTCAGATGTTTATAGACATTGATAATAACCCCCCTCAG
>VZTV01054339.1:326-14358 GCA_013400875.1 Anhinga rufa
ACCATGCAAAGTCCAAGGTTGAGCCTAATTTAATGTATGGGATGTTCTTACGCTCTCATCCATTCAGTAAGAGATATTCTTCTACTGTCCCCTTGTATTATCCAACAACAAACTGTTGCTGTCCTCAAACTAAGATACCACAATTCATGAAGCCAAGTACTAACTCATATATGAATGTTAAGATGGTAGTATGCTTTTAAACTTATTGTAATTAGCATCGGTTTTGCAGCTAAAGCAATAGTTCCCATTATATGCCTCCCTTTGAACCAGAAATGACACACAGGTGTTAGTCCTAGCTCTACCAATCTGCTTGATTGCACAAGGGTCAAGGAATAAGTGGATCCTGAAAAAATAATGTTTTAGTGGAATGTATTTTCTTTCAGATACTCTGCTGTGATATAGTTATACAGTGAATGGTCTGTTCCAATTTTATGAACAAGCCAGCTTAACTTTTCACAGTTGTTAGTGAATTTAGTTATAGAAGTTTTCTTCTATCCTCAGATTAAGTAGAAAGCAGATAGTAAAAAGGTCAGAATAAAGCATAAAACAATATCCCTTTTTCCTAAAGGGCAAGCTAAAGCAAAGGTGGAGCTGGGAGTAAGTAAAAGGACAAGGTGTACGTGTCTCCAGTCTGAAGGGTCATCAGTTATGAAATAAGCTCAGAACTATCCTGCATTTGGTATGCAGCAGAGCTGTAGGATCTCCATAAACTTGAAGAGAACTGCACTAACAGAAGATTTTAATCAAGGCTGATGTACAAAACCAGTGCAATGGCAAAGAAGGGCTCTTGATTTCCATACTTATGTAAAGACATTTTAGACAGTTACAATAGCTCTTAATGAGAATTAATGGAAGAGTTCCATCTCTTTAAACTGTTATTCAATGAAAGGTGCTCTGTAAGTCCAAAACTCTTGACTTGTATGAAGCAGAAAGGGAAGTTTTGTGTGTGTATAGGTCTCTATCAGGCATGAGGTTATGGCTCTACATTCAAAAGTCTTGAAGGAATGACTGGGTTTTCAACATTATTTGTACAAATATTAAAAAAATATTTTAAAATACGGTACCTGATGTTGATTTCTGATATGTAAACCAAATAGAAGAATTTGTTTATGCCTGTAATTTGGCATAATTCCATTATCATTTTCCATTTAATTCTTTCAAATGTTCCTCTGCTGCATTTCATCTACCTTATAGATCTCTCTCTCTCAGCTTCCTTTTCATGAATGCATTACAAAAGATACTTTACCTGTTTTATACTTCAAAATACCTTTGTTTCAAAGACAGAAGATAAAAGAGGATAAAAAAAAAAATCAGAAGCAGGCCTTGATAATGAGGCAGTCTTTGAAGCTTTGATATAAATACAGCACAATGCTTTCTAACAGATTTTTAATTTAAACTCTCACATTAAAACAGAATAATTACTAGACCCAGTGGCAATGCAGGAAGACACATGGCTTAAGTGCATACCTACAGAATGCCTCCATGGAATTTCTTACTACCCTGCTTCTTTTACTTTAATAAAAATTCTGGCAACTGCCACCTGTAAAAAGCTTTTGGAAAATGTAATCAGTATGTACAAAATTGAATTGGTCAAGCAGTACAAGTTATTTTTCAAAAGTGTACTTCTTGATATATGTTGGAGCTGCATTTGAATATAGTTTAACAGGTATTTGTCAAATGTGTGACAGATGTACCCTGAATTTCTTAAAGATTGGGAAATTTAGTGCAAATATACTTCCGCTAGCATACCTTTATATAAAAGCAAAGCCCCTTTTGGCATCTATGTCCTCACCTGACAGTTAGCAATAGTCTAAATGTGATTTGCTGTCAGTAGTTATTAGGAAAAATCACATCTCTCTTAGTAACAAGAACTGAGAGCATAGGTCATGGAGGTGATGGGTTTTTAATACAACTCAAGCGTAATTATAAATTTACTTATGTTACCTTGGATTAGTTTAGAATTAAAGCATTAATTAATTCACATGTAAGGTAGTATTTTCAGATGAGTCACAGTCATTGGAGTGGTAAAGTCATTTAGCCAACAAAAAGAAATCAAAAACATCATGAGAAGAACAGCAATGTAGTCCACAAGGGGCTTACGACATGCTGAATTAGGACCTCCACTATGGTCCACTAACCTCAGTAAGCCAAATGACTGCATGTTTAAATTGACTCTGAATCAGGAAGACTTGAAATGCAGTCTAATTGATTAGGACTTAATAAATTATAACACCCAGTTAACCTGTAAGGAGGGCCTTTGGGACACTGAGTCCTAAGAAGATAGATCTAATTTCAACAAGTATGGGCACCTATCAGGTTAGTTCATCTTAACTGCATTTCTGACTCAGGAAGATAAGTAGGTAAAAGTCCTAGTTAATTTTAAAATAACAATCCTACTTATTTCTTACTACTTTTTAAAACCATGAATATATTTTGAAATTGACATTCCCAGAAATTTGTGTCACTAATGTAATCAAAGGAGATTTAGGCTTACAAAGGTAGCAATGCCCTTAAGTTTGAGTAGACAAGTGTGTAGGCAAATAAAGTTTATTCCATGATAAATGAAAACAGGATGTGTGAAATGAGCTATATTAAGAGTCAAAGTGAAGTATATACCCGCTTCATCTGCAATTTCTTTACAGTTACATGTATAGTCAAAACTCTTAATTCATGCATGCAATTATAGTTGGCAAATACAAGTATAAGCCAATATTCTGTACAACTTTTTCCATCTGCAATTCTCGATGTAAAGTAGAAAAAAGTGCCTCGGAATAATGTGTACAAGTTGGAGGTTACAGCACTGAATAACAAGAATGACAAAATGAAAGCACTGAAGATCTGATTGAGTGACATCCACTGACAAAACTTTAGAAGAAGAAACGGATGCGGAAGCAAGGAGACAAGAAAAAGCAAAACTATTCCTAATCACTTCCACTATGTACAAACCAATATAATGCTTAAAAATAACCAACACTGTCATCTCACACTTTCAAATACAACTTCCCAAAGCAGTTTCTAATGTGTGTTTCTGACAGCCATGAATCATAGAGATCTGTTATTTGGCATGAAAATCTAGAAACCAAATTGTACACTGCCAGCATAAATGTACCAAAAGTAGTGAGAGTTTGAAGGCAGTATGTCAAGTTGTCCACACAGTACTCTAGACGGAATATTTTGTCAAGCTGTGTGTCGCATAGACAACAGGAAAATAGTTTATAGGAATATAGCCCTTCTAGTGAAATACTTCAATGTAATTACAAATCTGTTATCCATTGCTGTGGATTACCTTAGTGGTCTAGCACACCTTCAATGGACAGATTTTTCAACTTATTTTTTAACCTCCATAATAGGTCAATGCCCTACCCATCAATTTTACTCTCCCTTCCAGATAAATGAGGCAATGACCCTATTAATGGTTTCCTTGAGCAGCTATGTGATGGCACAGTGTTCATTTTGCAGAGCATGTTACAAATACAGTAATGATACGGCCTGACAAGCCGCTTGACTGCATGTTATTTAATGCTCAGAGGGCCACTAAGTGTGCAGTGAAATTTGTGCTCGTAAGATAAACTAGGCAGCATTGACAATTGTTTCATTCAGTGGGTAGAATTCTCAGAGGAGGTTCCCTAAATCATCTCTAAGCCAATGGCCCAGCAGTATGGGCAAAGGAGAAAAGGACAGAAGCAGGGAGGACACATGGGATAATGCAGGGACTTGGAGCAGTCTTGAGTCAGACATGTTAGATAAATTCTGAAATCTAACGTATTTGAGGGAGGTATTCAGGGGTGCTTCTAAAATTCTTGAGATGCAGGCAGAAAAAGTCTCAAAAAATAATTTTCACCACAGCTCTTTCAAACTATTCTAAGCTTAGCCTAATAAGGATCACAGACCTAGCTCATCACAGACAGCGCTGCAGGAATCAAAATTGACAATACTTATTCAAAATACCACTACTATGCTTTAGTCAGCTTTCAGGTCAATTTAGAATACCTGAAGCACCTTCAGCATATCTCCCTTATAAAAAAATTGAGATTATTGCTTTACAATGGTCATTTTTTCACCACATCATTACAGTCACAATTATACAGTCACATACCCTAAGCGCATATCAGTTAAACAGCTTGAGGTTGTTGGTACAGAAGTCTGAAAGGAATGAGGCTGGCCTTTAATAGCATCTGCAAGAGCTTTGCAGTGTTGTCAGCAATAAAAGATATTAAACACCTGGCTGAAAAATACAGAGCCATTACTTAAATCATTTGATTGTTTTACCTTTTCTTTTGCAATTTGGAGAAAAGATTTTTTTTTTTTTTTTTTAAGGAATAACTATGGTGATCCTGAAATAATAACAACAACAAGAATATGGCTAGCACGTCTGGGACATTTGCCATAAATGAAGCAACAGCTGTGGAATACCCCAGGATTGGTTCCACTTGTTCTTTGATAACTGCTGTTTAGAGAAATCAGAAAGAGCAGAAAATATGGATAACAGAAGAGTGAAGAACTGTTGCTCCCTAGTGCCTGAAAAAGTAATCCCTTGACAAAGAGCAGGGCATTACTGTAAAAGAAAAACAATTAGGTGATCCATGTATCTGTAGCATTTAGCTTTAAGCAACATGATTTGTTTCATGGTATTCTTAACATTTTGCTCCAAGATAAAGTATTTTCAGGAACATTGACCTATACAAAGGAAAACCAGCTTCCTGCATTCAATCATATTTCAACCATCTTGCAAATAATTATTATATATGAAAAAGTTATAAAGGAGACTGTCAGAAGCTAGATTGCAGTATCTGTGTTGTGTGTTTGCATGGCAAAGTTTACCAAGAAGAATGGATTAATTTTAGGTCATATTGCATTTGATTGTAGTATTTATATTATGAATAAATGATCATGGAATTTTAATGCATGGACTGCTTTAAGTATATTTTCATTCATGTATCAAGAGTACAAATGCAGAAAATAGTACATTTATCCATTCTTACAGCATTAAGAGCATAATCTCCTTGCAATTGTAAGCTGTTTTGCTCTATTTTATTTATTATTTGACATAGTACTTAGGTTTTGTACATTGGGTTACACCATTTGCTGGCAGAAGTTGAACCTGACTTAATTTTAACTATTCTAGGCTTTTACTGCTGTTGTAGTCAATGCTCTGTTTATCGTCCAAACTATGAAAATTACAATGCATCTTCAAGTAAACTTACGCTTTCTTTCTCAAAGCTGCTTAAGTGTTACTCTAAAATTATCCTATTTTAAGTGTAGTGCCTCTGTAGTGTACTTCCAAAGTCCTTTTAGGGCATTAACTAATGAATCATTTAACATATGATCAAGCTATGCATTTCGTGTATTTTTATACTTTTCAAACCAGGCCTTCCTTACTTGGCCACAGTAAACAGGGCAGCCTCAGTCCTATTGCTATGCAGAACCATGTACCAAGACCAGACTGAAATGGACTCCTGCATTTATTTAATACTCTAAGGGCTTCACACAACTATTCTCCTTTTCTACACAGAGACCTCGCTCTTCAGCTGTTAACCCTGGTGGGCCTTGCTTTGGCCTGCCCACAGGAGTCAGGTCACGTCTAACGTCTCTGGCCTTCTTCCGAGGAGAGAGGCAGGCAAGGGTCCAAGGAGGACAGTCAAGTCACGCAAATTTGAGATTACCTACTTAGAGGAAAGAGCTGAACCGTGAAAAGGTCAACGTGCCTCCTCCGAAAGAGGAGGAAGAAAGGGAAGTGTCTCAGCCTTGCTAGCACAACCTTCCCCTCCACAGACATCTGGACCCCAGGTCAGGACAACACTGGGAATAGACTGGCTTTTCAAAGTGCTCCCCCCAGTAGCTTTACACGCTTGCAAGTGTTCACCCATGTGAGATTTGAAATGATCTGTCATATATGAGTGTGATTGCACTGAGTTGGGTTTTCTCACCCACACAAGGAAGCTAAAATACTAGGTAGTATATTGGTTTTGACCTTGGCAGCATTTGAAATAGTCTCCTGATACTAACGCTGAGTTCTGGTCTATTGTGTCCAGCAATAATGAGCACTACCTTAAAAGAGCACGTATCGATTTCACTGCCAGTTGTCAGCCCTTACTTATTCATTTCACAGCACTACAATAAGATCAACAGTGCTATAAGCATGCCACCTTGATCATTGAAATATGCACTGTCATACAATACAGTGATATACTTTGCATTTAAGCAATGGCCTAACAACAACAACAAAAAATAAAAAAAAAATCCTGACAGTGCAGAAACAATTTCTTCCCGTAAGACTGATGGCAATATCAAGTAGGAAAAGAATAAGTGTGTTTGCTCTGGTTTTATGTAAAAAGCATTATAAGCTTAAAATATTACCCATGCTATTAATTCAAATGAATTCAGGAATTAAAAAGTATAATAATTTACCTACGTAAAAAAATGAAAATATCAGCAAGATCATTAGAAACTTCAATTTTTACTTTATTATTTTCTCTACAGAGCATACATTGATCACATTTATGCAGTATGGGTGGGTTTGACTCACAGTAATAGTAGACCAGTCACGACCACATTAAAAATTATTTAAAAAAAACCAACAAAACCACAACCAAAACAAACCACACCAAAAACCAACCAGGAAAGAGGGGTTTTCCAACTTCAGTACTTATATTCTCCCTAATGCCATTAACCACTGCTTAACTTACATATAGGAATACCCAAAACTATTGAATTTTACAGAAAAGTCAGGATTATTTTCATATGTTTAATTTCAAGGTAGTAAAATTCTCCTTTTTTTATATCAAACCATTAACAGCATTTCCTAAGCAATGCAATATTGCTGTCCACAGGAAGTCCTGCCAAAAAGTGAAAAAAGGTTGAAAGAACTGAAAGTGTTTGGTAATAACTCCTTTGTATCTTTCTAGGTTTTAGCTTCATGATTAACTCAGAGGTTACATCTGTGGGTTTGAGTGTCTTCAGCAGATTTGGGTTTTCATTAAGTTCTTTGATCACCTTCTGAATCCATATAAACTTTTGCATCTCACACATTAAATTAGAATTTTAAAACATTGGTGAAAAATTACTTCCTTTTGCTTGTTTAAATTTTGTTGCTTGATGTTTTCATTTGTAAATTCCACCATCCTGCAAGGAGTTCTTATATTCTAAGAAAGAGTGGACAGTTATCCTCAACTCACTCTGCTACTCATAATTTTCCAGACAAGTCCTACATCTCCCACTGTTGTCTCATTCCCAAGCTGATCTATATTCCTGATCTTTGGCCTTTTTACACCCATTCCAGCATTAGTGGGTTTTTGGTTTTTGATATACATGAGGATAAGGTGGTGAGAAAATGCACAACTAAAATATACATAGACACAAGAAAATAGTTCACTACTGCTATCAGTGTCCAGCCTTTTCCCCCCCGCAACTGTCATAAATCACATTGTCACATGAATCACACTGACTACATCAGTGGACAAGGGAAGAGCTACGGATGCCATCTATCTGGACTTCTGTAAGGCCTTCGACACAGTCCCCCACAGCATCCTTCTCTCTAAACTGGAGAGATATGGATTTGATGGGTGGACTGTTCAGTGGTTAAGGAACTGGCTGGATGGTTGCATCCAGAAGGTAGTGGTGAATGGCTCGATGTCCAGATGGAGACTGGGGACAAGTGGCGTCCCTCAGGGGTCCGTACTGGGACCAGTACTGTTTAATATCTTCATCAACGACACTGACAGTGGGACTGAGTGCACCCTCAGCAAGTTTGCAGATGACACCAAGCTGAGCGGTGCAGTTGACACACCAGAAGGACGGGATGTCATCCAGGGAGACCTGGACAGGCTGGAGAGGTGGGGCTGTGAGAGCCTCATGAGGTTCAACAAGGCCAAGTGCAAGGTCCTGCGCCTGGGTCGGGGCAACCCCCGGTATCAATACAGGCTGGGGGATGGAGGGATGGAGAGCAGCCCTGCGGAGAAGGACTTGGGGGCACTGGTGAGCGAAAAGATGGACATGAGCCAGCAATGTGTGCTCGCAGCCCAGACAGCCAGCCGTATCCTGGGCTGCATCAAAAGCAGCGTGGGCAGCAGGGCGAGGGAGGGGATTCTGCCCCTCTGCCCCGCTCGGGTGAGACCCCCCTGCAGCACTGCGTCCAGCTCTGGAGCCCCCAGCAGAGAAAGGACATGGACCTGCTGGAGCGGGGCCAGAGGAGGCCACGAAGATGATCAGGGGCTGGAGCACCTCTGCTATGGAGACAGGCTGAGAGAGTTGGGGTTGTTCAGCCTGGAGAAGAGAAGGCTGCGGGGAGACCTTATTGCGGCCTTTCAGTACTTAAAGGGGGACTATAGGAAAGATGGGGATGATCTCTTTAGCAAGGCCTGTTGTGACAGGACAAGGGGTAACGGTTTTAAACTAAAGGAGGGTAGGTTTAGACTGGATATAAGGAAGAAATGTTTTACAATGAGGGAGGTGAGACAGTGGCCCAGGCTGCCCAGAGAGGTGGTCGATGCCCCATCCCTGGAAACATTCCAGGCCAGGCTGGACGGGGCTCTGAGCAACCTGCTCTAGTTGAAGATGTCCCTGCTCACTGGAGGGGAGTTGGACTGGATGGCCTCTAAAGGTCCCTTCCAACCTAAACCATTCTGTGATTCTATGAAGATTGACTTCGTGAAAGTATCAGTAGATTTTTCAGACAAAACTCTCATGAGGAACTGTCAGCCAATCCACGAGTAAAGACCAGAATTCTACCTAACATCTCAGCCTAACTGTCTCTACAATTATTTAAAAAGAAAAACCCTTAAATCTGTGATCTGAGGATCACTTTGTACCATATGCAAACACAAAACCTCTGTTTATTGTCACACCCTGCGTGACAGTGTGCTAACAAAAAGGCATTTCCATGTGGATGTAATGCCACAAACGGGCAAGAGAGAAGCACTAAATTAGGCTATTTTTTGAATCCTAAAGTACAGCTAAAGAGTGTTTTATATCAAATCATTTCCATCTTAAAATGAACATCTGAAACTGGGAACAAAACAAAGGCAAAACTAGAGAATTAGAAGCAAGGGTGTTTATGTTGCCCAAGCTCAGAGGTTTTACCTCAGTGACTCGCCTTCCCACGCCTCAGACAATAGTGAAAGCCCAGCCATCCAAGAGACCGAGTCAGAGAACCTGGCTCTGAACTGTGACTGGCACAGAGGATGCACAAATTGCAGCTCAGCAGAGACAGGGATGATGGAGCTGTTATCACACCCAAAGTGACATCTGAGTGGTAGATTCAGAAAGGCAAGGGTGACAGCTCCCGGGACAGGCAAGTGGACTCCCTGGAATTAATCAGACACAGATCAGATCAACAGTGGTGCCTTTTGACACACTGGTCTTTTGTAGGTAGGGCATGTAAAGACCTCTCTCAAACGCAGACCTCTCCTGTGCAAATGTTGAGAGATTAACATCTCTAGAACTGCCAAAAGCACAGACAGAGTAGGAGAAAATGAAGAGTCATGAAGTTATCACACGGATTCATTAACCAACTGATTGGCGCTTTCCTATTGCTGCTGTCATGAAAAAGGACAGGAAGACAGATTCACATTTATCTTAAACACTTCATAGCAGCAATTCTCAGGGAAAGTACATCTTCTCATCTCTGAAAGGTGTCTAGCACTAGCGTATTTTGAAGATAGCAGGTGCTAACTGTGGAACAAGCAACTTTTATTAAGTACAAACTTACTAAGAAAACTTGGCATTTGCCATGGGGTTTTTGTTATTTCCATTTTTATTATAATTACAAATGCTAGAAGTGCAACCGCTGAAGATCTAGGTATTAAGAAATAGGACCTAAAACCACAGGTAAATCCTTAAAAAGGCACTTTTAAAGTTAAGAAAAAAAAGTAAATGGTGGCAAAGTAACATAAGACTAGGAGATTAAGTTGTACTTTATATCATCTACTTGCTGACAAATATCATAATCATTAAAAAACCCTAATTATACCAGCATTTTACACCAAAACTAAGATTACAAATCACTAAAGATAAAGATCAATCAGTAACGAACAGTTCCTGAGGCTAAACTCAGCATTCTAAAATATTAGACTACTACTACAAAGACACAGCATTTACCAGTATATCATTCATCCAGTGTTCAGGATAACAGCCTTCACATACAACATGCCTTTACAGAGTGTGCTTTAGGAAGGAAGCATTCCTAGTTTTGTCTTTTTACCTTCATAAAGCTTGACTTCTCTATACAGAATAGCCTAACAATCTTCCCAATAGCACATTTTTTTTTACAACCTGCACAAAAATTGGGGTGTTGTTAAAATGTCAGCTACAGAGATACTACAGTCATACCACTACCTACTGGTAGATTTCTTCTCTGTGGGTTGCAGGAATCCACATAGGCACATTAAGAAAAGTGGTTATTGATAAGAACTAGGTTCCTTGCTATGATTTTCCCTGAATATAAAGTGTCATTAAAAAAAAAAAGAAAGAATAAAAACAAAACAAAACAAACAAAACAAAAAAAAAACCACAAAACACAAAAAAGCCACCACCAAGTACTGTCAGAAATTATACTTTTTTTATGGCAAGATTGTTAAAAGCCTCCAATTGACTGCAGGGTTGCATCTTACTGGATGCTGCGTGGAAGTACACACAAAAAAATGGCTCTTTTTAAGTAGCTTAAAATCTAAACAGACAGCTGACACAAGAAGCAGGAAGAAAAGATGGAAAGAGTCTACAGTAGACAAATATACACAGAAACATATGTGAAAATATTAAACGCATATGGAGAATGCTTACTAGAATTAACAAATGAGAAAAAGGGCTCAATGGGAAACAAAGAGAAATAAAGCTGAGAATCACTGCTCTCCTCCCTGCCACCACGAACATGCAATTCTGCTTCATTTTATCTCCAAGGTAAATGAGTCAGCATGACAGGAGCAGATGCCACAAATGCCAGCATAGCAGGAACACTTGCTGCAACAAAGGAGAAGAGCAAACAAAGGGATTCAGCAGCAAACAGTATACTACCAGTTTCTGCAGCAGGCATTACCCCTCTTTCCCCTTTCAGGGTAGCCCAGAGGCCTTGGTGTTCCTGAGAGCACAAGAGAAACCGCCATAGATAACCTTAAACTTTGTGGCTACAGCTCACTCTTCTTGCAACCCTGAGAAAACCCAAGTCCGATACAGCAGTAAGAGCAGCACTGCAAGTTACAAATAAGTAGCCTGATGTACAGTGTTGTTGAACAGAGTTCACTCTTCACCTGTTAGATACTTTCAGTAATAAATTACGTGCTTCAAGAGGGTCAAGGAAAGCTCTCTTTGAAAAGCCCAAGAAACACCTTGATTGTTGTCATGACATTTGTTCTCTCTTTTTCTCTACTCATCTCTGTTCTACATTGTGTCCCCATTAACAAGTTCACATACCTTCACAAAAAACCCAAGAAACTAGCCCTACTGAATGTATTTTTAATGACTCTGAAAAGATTAAAAGTAATAAGGTGTATTGGCATTTGACTGCAATTCTACTAATCTCTTGCTTTATCTCTTTGCCTGCAGTTCTGTAGCATGACTGTTTGGCACCAGAAGCTCGCTGAGTCTGGTGGGATCCCAACACAGATGTTTTTCGATAGATAATCTGTGACTGTGACCAACGTCTCACAACAGGAGTCTATTCTAGAACTAGTAAGACTATCTCTGAAGGTAATGTAAAGTCAGTCTGGTCCAGCTTTACACCTTAGGATGCCCTCAACAATACTGTTGAACTTTGTCTTTGACTTAATTTTTTTCCCATGTTCATCAACGTGGCTTATAAAACTGTCCCATTTTAACACAACTATGTATTCTTCACACCTACAGCAAAAATAATTACTTCAAAAAGTACAGGTTAAGACCCATGTCTCTCTGAAGTAAGACACTTTATCCCAAATCAATTCAAGCAATACTCAGATAAGTTTATATGAAAGTTTGTCAGCTGTGTGATTCGAGCTATAGATTCTTAATAGAGAAGAACTGAAACTCTTTGTGAGGCACAGGCAGAGATTTTGAATGGTGTGAGAAGAGGTGACAGATATGAAGAGTCATTTCAGTCTTCTATAATCATGCATTTTTCTGATAGTGAACGTGCTAGAAGTATATATCTCCTAATCAATCTGTTACAGTACTTAGTTTTTCTACATGATACAGTCATTCTCTACATTATGCTATAAAAAAAGTAGAATTTTCAAGCTTCAAGAATACTGGAATTTGAAGTTTTAAAGTATTATCTTAGAATATTTCTCCCAACCCCCAAGGCTCCCCTTACTTGCTACCTCTTCTTAAGCATTCAAGCTGCCAACAAAATCAAGTCTATCTTGGCAATAATTATATTTTGAGAACACACTTGGGGGGTTTAGGGGTTCTTTTTGGGTTTGTATTAGCCTTTGATCCTGCTGCAGAGATACATTTTGTTTATTTTCTGAGGACAACGAACAAGGTTACTTTCTACTAAAGCAGGAATTGTCATCTTATTATTGGAATTGTCTGGCTTTGAAAGTATGCATCAAAAATTATTCCTGCTCTGGCTTTCATTTTCAGAGGAACATGTGTGCCGTCAACATAAAAACAGATTTTAAAAAAGCAGAATCAAACATCATTCTGCAATAAGACTATTTCTTGTAAAAAAGTTACTTCATGATCACCCTCAATCACACACTCTAAAAGAAAACATCTTTGCTCCTCACTATTGCCTGCCTAAATGCTATCCATTAACTAGGTACAAACAATAATTCAGCAGCAAAATCAGAGATAAGCAAGTCTTGATGCTGAAGGTAAAGATAATATAACCCAGTGAAAACTCACGTCAGGGGGGGTGAGGCAGGGAAAAAGGTTTGTTCGTGGGCACAGTGGTTCTAATTCCCTCCCAGCAATACTATTCTGTGACAATAAAACTGTGAATTAAGCCCACAATTACCATTCGACAGTATTTGAGGAACTTCAGTTATTATCTGTTCTCAGAGCTACTCCAGTACCCTCAGGCATTGTAGAATAAAATGATAAATTTCTACTGCTATCTCCCGGATGTATGCAAGCAGAGGGATCAGAGAGATGTTCTCTGCCACAAGTATTCTACAAGAGAAAGAGTAAGAGAGGTTCTGCCAAGGTTACTGAGCTTACATTGATGTGGATCCCAAAGTGGAACCTTGAGAAGGAATAAGAGAATATTACAGTATAACACAAGAGCTAAGTGAAGTCAGAAGATTTGGGTCTTTGGGGCTTACTAATCTGTCAGCACTCCCATGCACCTTTTCTCACTCCAGCAGCACAACACTCCTGTAAGAAACAGTATATCATCTGTGGAAGAGTTCTCCTAACCTGGAAGAGTCTCTTGGCAAGATGACTACTTCCAATCCAGAGCACCCTTGGATGTAGAACAATCGTGGAAAAACTGGAAGTGGCTACAATAAGATCAAATATCTGAGGTGGCAAAACAGCCTGCGGAGGTCAGGCTTCAGGCTGAAAGATCTTCAGGCTGGGTTTAATGATAGCCTTAAACATATGAGCGTGTGATTCCAAGCTTCCTTCAATGCTGTGGCAGCACTGGATACTTCTCGGGAGCAAGCTAGCATACAGTTCTAGCTATATAATATTTAGTTCTACTACAAACTTTGCAGTAAAAGTTAAAATTTATGTTGCTTTACTATGTAACAATTCCTTTCAGCCCAAATGAATATTTAAAAGGGGTGATTTGCCATGTTTGTGTTAGTCTTGCTTTTACTAATATTTCCCCCCTCTTTCCCTGTTTTTCTTTGTCAACCTTTTTTTCTTTGTGTTCTTTCTCTCTTCATCCTAGTTTCTCCTTTGTGTTTGTCACTCACAGTTTTCACTCTTTCACTTTTCTTCCCAACCAGCTCTCCCCTGCTATACTGAATGGACTGTTCAGTCAAAGTAATTCCTCCTGTTTCATGCCCACTGATTTCACACACCAGAGAAGAGATGCTGTTTTCCTAAGCACCAATTCAGCTCAGCAAGGGGGAAGTGGCTAACACCAAGAGCAGCAAGAAATTAGTGTCAGTTC
>VZTV01054344.1:9101-19929 GCA_013400875.1 Anhinga rufa
TTTTTTTTTTTTAAATCTGTCTATTGGTTGCAGCCCATCTCTTCTGTATTTTGAAAGCCTCTCTTTTCATGTTTCCACAGTGCCTGGCAGGGACTCATAACTAGGAGTCCAGGTTCTACTGAAATGTAGTAAGCACAAGAATAACCTGGATCTTCTGAACCTCTTCATCCAAAGCGTTAGTTGTAATACCACCATATGGTCAATTGCATGTGTAAGCTTTACAGTTAAAATAATTGTATGCATTGTAAATTATAAATCATGTCATGGTAAGAATTGGGAATTGCTTTGGTTCTAGGCAGCAGTGTCAGGTTCCAGCATGTCTCTGACTGGAAATGGCTGAGCACTGCAGGATGACTCAGCTCTCATTGGACTGGAGAGAAAACATCTTGTGGTCATCCTAATCTATGTTTTATGTCTGTGGCTTTAAATTATGACACAATAACCTGTTCTCTGTCAAAGTATGTTTCATTTCACAAGGAAAATCTTAAAACATTAATTACTGAAAAACCTCATGGCTTCCTCTTGCTACTGTAGTACAAGTGTAAACCTTCAGTACTTTGTAACTTAAAGCAGCAGTTAAAAAGAGAATGTTCACAAATCACAGAGTAGTTAAGGCAGGAAGGGACCTCCTAAGTTCATCTAGTTTAACCCCCACTGCTCAAAGCGGCATCAGCTAGAGTAAGTTACTCAGGACAGTGTCCAGATGGGTTTTGAACATCCCCAAGGATGGAGACTCCACGACCTCTCTTGGCATCCTGTTCCAATGTTTGACCATCCTCATAACAGCAGTTTCTTATGTGCAACTGCACACAGACCTCTGAATTCTTCCTGTCTGCTCCCCGGCTGCATGCATTAGTGTACAGGCACTTCAGAGGCTCCTAGTCATGATGATTTCCCAGAAAAGGTTACGAGCGCTCTGCCTATGACACTTTCCTGTAGGCGTACCCTCATTTGTGTGCATATGCTCGATATGGTCACCCTTCTGCCCTCTACTGATCATGAGGTCTCCCCTGGCCATGCCACCCTGTACCCTTTGCTCCACTGCTTCCTCCCTATCATCACTGGTTTAAAGCTCTCCTCACCAGGCTGGCCAGCCTGTTGGCAGGTGTGCTTTTGCCCCGTTTTTCATTCTTATTCAAGGCAACTTGAGACAGACCAGTGGAGCCATATACAAAACCATACATGACTTAGATGCAACAACACTGATAAAATGGGATGATGTTCGTGTGAAGAACGGTGATGGGAGCAGGCACGGTGAAAAAGCAGTAAGTAGGGAAGTAGCCCCCTCTCCATTGAGAGGAAACAACTCAACGAAATGGAGAATATGAAGCAGTTATATGCTTCTGACATTTATTTAAACTTTAAAATCTTCTATGAGAAATATCTGTATTTTAAAGATCTCAACTGCCTGCTGTTGACAGAATTCGGCTGAACTTGTGTATGTGCGTAGACGCACACATATGCATACATAGATGGCCAAAGAAAGTACTTCTTAGTGAATAAAAATTGTTTGACTCTACTTAAAAAAGAAAAGAATCCACAATATGTATGACCCACCCTGTGTATGATCATCAAACCGAAATATTTATACAACATTTCTCCCACAGCGTTTACAAATTATGAACAACAAATATAGAGTCAAATTCTGTCCTGTGTCCCTGCAATGGGCAGCTTGTTACAGACTGTGTTTTAATAGTCTTTCTTGCACCCATATGCCAGATTAAATGGTAGAAATGCCAACTGGATGATAATGTAGTATCATTTCTGGAAGTATTGGCTTTTAAAGTTAATCTTCAATGGGATGCTTTACTGTAGGCATGTGCATACATTAGATAACCTTGGCATGCAGTGAGTATTTTAAGACCCACATAATTCTGAAACACCCTTTAATATTCAGTGAAGGTCATGATACATTCCATGCACATAAGGTCAGAAACAGACCTTCCAGGCTTATTTTACTCCTCAGGATAGATGCCAAATCAGGAGCCCAGAGTGATGTAGTCTGTCTTTCTGTAGTACAGTTTAAGAGGCACAACAAGCTTTTCCATGCCATTCCAATGACATTTGAGCCCTGGTCTAGGGCAACCACCTCACAGAGGTGCCAAGGAGAATGATACATACAACTTTCTTCACATGCTTATCTTTCTGCCTGAGATTTCCAAAAGAAATGTTGCAAACTAATAATGTATACTATTATGAATTCTGGGATCTTGAAGTATGAGGTCAGAAAATTCATTTTAGTAACTAAACTCCAGCATCTGATGCTCCTAGTACTGTCCAGAATCAACCTGTTAAACCACTTTCTATTTATCCACTGATGATGCAAAAAAAAAAAAAGAATAGTGCTTCCTTAAGCTTTACGTTTAATCAACATCATTTTTTATCCACAAAATAAAAGACTAACTCTGTAATTCAGAGATTTTGTAATAAACAACATGCTTACAGATTTTCACATTGATTTAGCTCCTTTTTGGAAGAAGGAAGAAGCGCATGTAAAATTAGATTCAAAATAATTCTGTGAAATGTATCTGGCCTCTTTATGCAACAATCTGCTACGTGGGGAGAGGAGAAAAGCAAATCCTGGCCTTGATGTTAAAACAGTGTAAACTACTTTTTGTATGTTGACTTGTGTAACAAGAGAGGCTTGAAAACAAAAGTGCAGTGCCCTGAGTAGTGGCAGTGAATATTTTATCTTACCAACAAAAAGCAACAAGAGACTAAATCCTTAAAGCATATGCCATGCTGACGGCACGCTCTCGTTGTGACAGTAATGGTATTTGCAATCCCAGCTGCACTCAAGCCCGTGCTGTAAAAGCACCCATTTCTCAGAACGTGTGTTGCTGCCTCTTATGCTTTACTGGCCCTTAGCCAGACAAAGGAGCTTTTCTCTGTTGTTCATATTGCCCTGTATAAACAGATGTTTAAAAAAATTTTTTTTTGGCCCAAATTGAAATTGGAGAGATATGGGCATCGTATCTTTAGGTGACTTCAGTTTTTTTGTATGTAGACCAGCCTTTCTCTGACTTTTAACAAATACCCAACATACATGGCTTTCGAAAATTCAGTGGCTGGATCCTCACAGAAATGTAGAAGCAGGAGTACCACCGCTATTGCTGTGATTCGGTTGTTTGAGCGTGGTTGGCAAGAATATTTAGGGGGTGACTCAGGGCTGTGCGTAGCAAGTATTCGCCACTTTCTGTTGGAGGTTGTTTTGACTAAGTCTAATGAGTTAAGAGTTAGTGAGTTGACTATGGATAAAGGAAGATGGTGCTCTGGGAATGTGTTTGAATGCGTGTGCTCTCCAGTTTTTCCTAGCACCCACTTGTTGGTGTTCTCTCCAGGCTGAGGCATGAGATTCAAAGGGACCTGGATAAAGTTGCTTATAAATTATGGAGTTACTGCCTCATGGTTACCATCCTGTCGTCAATAACGTCAGACTATCCTTCACAACTCAGCTTTTTCTACTGCCTTCTGTCAACTTGTAAGGTTTCTACATCCCCTGCTTAAGATTGTTCCCCATCACTGCATTCATTCTCAGTCCAGGTCTTTTGTGTGAGGTCCCAATTTCTTGTTTCCTACTTCATATTTGAGCAATTCAGGAAATTTTGGGTGATTCACTAATGCGTCCACATAGTAGCATTTCAAGACATCCTGGTACTGCTCTGGAGAGAAAGCTTTGGAGAACCTGGGTGGAGAGCTCTAGAGAAAGTGAGGAAGCAATGTGGCAGGTGAAAAAATGTGTTCAGGAGATCTGTAAGAGGACAAGCAGGTTGCTTCCAGCTCTGCTTCATTCTTAGGTTTGGTCTACCATTTCAGAGCTGCTGCCTCGCTGCTGGGCACCCTGTCCACCTCCCACAGTCAAAACTGCAGCAGAGCCTCCAGCAGCTCTGGGTTCCCAGGTGAGCTCTGGCCTCCACTCAGACCCAGGATGTGCACTTCAGCTGCGGGAGATGTCACTAGCCTGGATGGCCGGCACCCCAGCATGAGAACTAAAGCTTTTCTGCCTTCTAGAAGTGGGGCTGCTCAGGTAGATATGCCCAATATAGCTTTAATCCAGTTAGTTGAAGTACCAGTGGCAAGTGAATCTCGGTAGCACACACTTTGTGCTCGAGCACCCAAACCTGGTTGGGTGCTGGCTACAGGCTGGATTCTCAGCTCCCACATACTCATCGCTGTTGGTACCTAAGCTTGGTGAATTTAAGTTGGGAATTACCAGCACTGCAGCGATCATGTTTCTGACTGTACTGTAGGTATCCATTTTATCCTCACACTATAGGCATTTTGTAATAGAAACATTATGTAGATGGACAAAAATAATTGAAAAAACATTTGCAACTAAGTTTCTTTTTTAAGTTGCTAAAATGTAAATTGCCATTTATCCAAAGGACCCATTTTCCCTTCCAGTATCCATTCATGTCCAGGATATAACTCGAACTTCTAGAGAAGAAATTTCTGGAAATTATAATACACTGGTTTTGTTTCCATTCATTCACTGACTAAACCCTCTAGAAGTATCAACGTGGCTTCTGACCTTACTGAAGTTTAAGTTCTTTCCCCAAGCAACTAACAAGGAAAGATAGTCCTAAAATAATAAGGGAAAAAATAATGCCATGGAGAAAAGTTTCTTGGGACTGAGAGGATAGGATTGTTTTTCATCTAGCAACACCCTAGTTTTATTGCAATTTTAAAATTCTGTTTTACAGACTGACTCTCCTGTCAACCTCCAGATGCGTTTGTTTGAGTAGCCTTGACCTCCCTATGGACTCAACAAATGTACCACAAAATGGCATTGCTCACTGGGAATGCAGATCCTGAGTTCAGCTCCTACTCCTTCAATAACTTGGAAAACCTATGTGAAGTGCAAACCAAGAAAGGATTCTTCTACAAAAAGGCTAAACTTCTGCACCCTGGGGAAGACTTGTGCTGCTTAGCCCGCCTAGATGACCGGGCCAGGTTTGTGATCATCAACGTAGGTGGTATTAAATACAAAGTTCCATGGACCACCTTGGAGAACTGCCCCTTGACCAGGCTTGGGAAGCTAAAATCTTGCAACAATTATGATGAGATCATGAACATCTGCGATGATTATGATGTTAGCTGCAATGAATTTTTTTTTGACCGTAATCCTAGTGCCTTCAGGACGATCATGACTTTCCTGACAGCTGGGAAGCTGAGGCTTCTCAGGGAGATGTGCGCTCTTTCTTTTCAGGAGGAGCTTGTGTACTGGGGGATAGAAGAGGACCACCTGGAGTGGTGCTGTAAAAAGAGATTGCGACAGAAGGAGGAGGAGGCAGCTGAGGCCAGGCTGTATGAAGGGGAGATGGTATTTAGTGAAACTACGCAATGTGCCTTCCAGGACAATAGCCGATTGAGTTTGTGCATGCGAAAGCTCAGGGATATGGTGGAGAACCCCCACTCAGGGATCCCAGGAAAGATCTTTGCTTGTATTTCAGTTTCTTTTGTTGCCATCACTGCAGTCAGCCTCTGCATCAGCACCATGCCAGATGTCAGAGAAGAAGAAGATCGGGTGAGTGCAGCTTTTTTCAGAGTAAAGCGTGTTTTGCATTGTTGTCTCCTCAAGGTGAAGGTGACAGGCAAAGTCACTCCAGCAATCATGCAGGTATTGCGTTCAGTGTTTATGATGTGGAGGGCTGGCCAGGGTAGAGCACAGAAAACATGATGTCACTTAATATTGAGGAAAGATTGGGCCAAACTCCGCCTTGCCAGCACAGCTTTGCCAGTTCACACCAGCTTTACCCAACAGATTTGTTTTCTGACATCTCTAACCAGATGACAAACTTGCTATTGTGGGTATAAAAATTAGCCTTGCTTGAGGCTTAATGTTTCGAAGTCAGGTTAAGAGCTAAGAGATCAGTTTTCCTTAAAGGTACTTTAACTTGCTGCTTTGTGTGAACTCTCAGTACCCTGCTGTAAAAGCCACATTAAAATATTTTGATGCTATAGGTGAGGTAAAGGGCAGGGAAGCTGAGGCAGCAATTTATCAGCAGAAACAAAGCAAATGTCCCAATTTTCAGACATGCTTAGTATTCTCAAGTGTAAGCTGTGGATGCTTCATGCCCTTGAAAAATCAAGTCTTATGGATATTTTGTTTATTCTTTAGTTCAACAAATTTCCTAAGGGTTTAGTCCCTTATTTGTGCAAGCAATTCAGTTCCCTAGGATTAGCTGTATGTAGGCCAATGAGAGCTTATCTGAAGATCGATAGAGGAGGACATTCACATTTTCATTAAATATGTGCTGAGATGGGATCTAAAGGGTTTGGGGGGTGGGAACTTTTCTTTAGTTTTACTAAAATCCAAGTTTTACTCTAATCCAAGCTTGACACTAAATATTTGGGCTTATTTTCCAGCCCCACAGTCATTAAAAGTGATTGTGAACTTCAGCTACTAAGACAGTACTTCACCCCGTCAAGTTCTGCCTCTCAGATGAAGGATAAGCTCTCCTGAAAGCAGAACCTTTCTTGTGTGCCGTCACCTGGGTGTTGAATGGCTCATTGCTCACTGCCACTAGCAGAAAAGAGAGTGGTCATTACCTGACAGGAGGCATTTACTGTTTTGTAGCATCCAAAGTAAAAAAGATGCTGATGGAAAATGGGTCCAACAACTCCAGAGAGACCCCCTGCATTTGACTGAGTACCTCATGTGCAGTCAAATGCACCCTTTGCTTGCAAGGTATGCTCAGGTTAGATATCGACTGAGTTGTTTGATTTGGAATCAAACCCATTCAGTAGCAGCCAGGAAAAAAGATGAAACATTTGGTGTGTTACTTGATATTTGATTTATTATAGGATCTTTGTTTTAAATGCTTTTTATGATCTAAAATTGGAGGATAGTAATACTGGGTACTAGTTAAAACTATATTGTCCTAATAATTTAAAAAAGAAAAAAGATAATTTCCAAAACACATGCCTTTTACTGTAATTAACCAACAGTGCTCCAGTATGCTGGAATTTTAAGCACAAGGGATATTTTATTTTTGAAAACTGAGATGTGTTTAGTGTTTAGATGTTACTGGGTTTAAGTGAGAGCAGAACAATGGCTTTCAGAATTACCAGAGTTTAGGCACCGTATATTTTTACTAATAATGCAAACATAAATAGGAACTCATAGGCTAATAATATTTGTTTGGTGGAGCAGGGTAATGATGAGGACAGAGCAAGTATATGAGAGAAGCCTGGATTTCTTGGTAAGCTGGGGCCATTAGAAGGAGCACATTTTCATAGTCAAATGCAAAGTTGTACAATAAAGATTAATACAGACTTGCTCTTGTAAAAGCAGAGAGTCTGATTCCGAAAACGAGACTTTAAATAGGATTTAGGGTACAAGCAACTGAATATAAGTTCCTAGTGCAGCACAAAGTCAGAAGGGTTAATGTGATCCTTGAATATCTGAGCTAGGGAGTAATGATTAGAAGCTGGAAGATGATTTTTGTGTCTGTATGCAGCATTGGTGAGACTGACACTAGAATACTTCAGTCAGTTCTCACGTTCATATTTTTAAATGGTGTTTTGAAAAAGTGGTGAGTGTGAAAAAACCTATAAATATTAGACACCTGGATAAAACGTCATACAATAAGAAACTTGAACATTTCAGTTTATTTAGTTTATTGAAAGGAAGGTGAGTGGATTAAGCAAATAAGTGTTTTTTTCTGGGGGGAGGAGAACTGTATTGTCTAAAAGACCTTTAAATTAAGCAGGGAGAGGATCCATGGTTAAAATCTGAATCCTGATAAATTCGTATGGGAAACTAGGTGCCAATATTTAATACCACAGTGATTATTTACTGGGGCAGACTAGGAAGAGAATTAGTGGATTTTTATTTTTTGATGTTTTGAGTTCAAAGCTCAGTGCCTTTCTGGAAGGTACCCTTCAACTAAACACACTCTACTTCAATCAAAAGTAAATTACTGATTTCACTTCAAGTTACAAAGGTGAAATGCTTGCAATACAGAGGACATCAGAATAAATGATCTGATGTTTTTCTGTGCCTTTAATTCTAAAAGCACAGAGCTCCTGCAAATAGGTTTTGTTCTGTCCTTTGCACAGGGAAGGTCTGTGGACAGAGTTGAAGTAGGTATTTTGTTTGAGACAGAGGTGGTTCTCTAGCACAGGAGACAGGTGAAGGATCACTTCTTGCATAGCTTAGTTCATCCCCAATATTCCTTGCCTGCTGCCAGATCAACACAGGTCAACACCCTCTTTGAGTTGTAATTAGTCATGCCAGGAGTCATAGACAGTGACTGGTTTTGGTCCTGCACAAATGAATGTAAATACCCATGCAGATCTCTTCAGCCTTATTAAGGCTGGGCAAGGAGTCAGGCATCTGCCCACATGGAATTGCTTGTAGGATCAGAGACCTAGGTTGCAAACTCCTTGCAGTCATCTGTACATGGCTTAGCAAGCCGATGCGGCTATTCAAATAACAGGTGTGGAGAGAAGTGTATTCAAAGTCATGTTAATGATCCTGAGCTGTACCCCTAGTACCTAGTTTAAAAGTCGTGCCCAGGGATAGCTCTTTGGTGGTTTCGCAGTCACCTAACAAGTAGAAAATGTGTATGCATCCCTCCTGGCTAAGGAACAAATGAATAGTAAATATTATTTCAAGGGCGCACCGTACTCAGTGTGTACATCTTCCAGGCTATCTGGCTGGCATTACTGTTGTTAGGGCTCCATGTCAGAGCTGCCACAGGTACTCTGGCTGACAAGCAGTGGTCTTTTCCTTTAGCTGGCATTTTCCAGAAAACAAAAATTTTATGTGCCACCTATCTGTCCTGTTACTGCTTCAGGGAAAGAGAGAGAAACCAATAATGATAAAGAAAAACATGCTGGAGAGCAATTTTTCCTTTAATGACATCTCAGTGGACCAGCTGTTAGACCCAGTGGTGTCCTGCAGAGGTGTAAGTGACCTCACACAGATGTAAGCATGGGACCTTAGAATTAATTACCAAATGGGTGAGGAAATTATTTTAGATGCCTGCCTATCTCTTTTAAAATACAGAAGAAGAATCAATCTTACATTTTGTTAGCTTTATTAACTGCTGCAGATGTTATAGATGCAGTGGCAATCCCTAGTGGTTTAGCAAGAGCGGGAAGGATGGCGTTCCTGTGTTCTTGCTAATGGTCACCCTGATTTATCTTGAGCATCGCTCTTTTTTGGAAGTAGTATCATGTACTTCAGATGCTGCACAATTATGAATAAAGCTAACAGAATCAGGTCCTAAACTACTTTTTACTTACCAAACTAGGACATATATTTTTTCTTGTCAATTTTTTTCTCATTTAGCTTTTATCTACTGATTAAATTAAATAAAAAACACCAATCCAGTAATGTGCATAATAGCTCCTTCTGGAAATTTCAGGAACTGGACACTTCAAATTTATCAAGAAAATGAAACTGTGAAGAGAGCCAGATTCTTCCATGTAAAGTAACAAAGCAATAATTAATTTTTAATTTCAAAATTTTCAGAATGGGAGATTTCTATGCAAGGTCTAGATTTAATAGTGAAAAGTTAAGGCAAAATACTGCTGAGACAAAATCATAGAAGGAGCCCTCAGGCACTGAGTTCTTTCAAGACCACCACAAAAATTATCTCCAAGAGATAAAAATATCCAGAGGCATACAGTATCCTTAAAGCATTTTAGGCATATGATACCTTTAAGTGGGCTTCTCAACTCTCTAAATAAATGGCAGGTATCAAGTGACTCAAGGAAAGCAGCTAATACATCACAGGAGTCTTAAACTACTTGGGGATACATTACAGCAAAAGCTTTAACAACACAGTAAGAACTGAACAACCAAAAGACATTGACAGATTCAACTGAAAGCCTGATGGTCATCATGCTAGACTCTTCATTTTTTCCTTGGTGAAAACAGAAATGTCAACCATTTCTATCTGAAGAAGAAGGATTCTTTCTTTACTTAGACAGTCTTCCTCATCTCAGAAAAAAAAAAAAGTGGTGAACTCAGAGATTAATATCAAGCATTTTGTCCTGATTCACAAAAGCGTTTATGGGCCTGAGTCCCGCTGAGCTCAATCATTTCTGGTACCACAGTGTAAAACAGGAGAAGAAGATCAGAGAGCAAGTACTTCCTTCTTCACTGTGCTTTCTAATGCATTGGGAAAAGCTAGTCTAATTAAAGGTGCTGTGATAGGAAGTTACAGTTCAATAACCTTCAGCTGAAGAACATTACAACAAAGAGAGAGACTCATAAATAATGAAGTTAATAATAGCTCATAAAGAAGCCTGAAACTATTTAACCTTCTAAGCTTAATTTACACACTGTGCTTCAACTTTCATGTTGCTGAGGATGGGGAATAGATAAATTGTGAATGTGTGTTTTAAACAATCTTGTGACTAAAGATTTCATTTCACAAAAGTACACACAAAAGTAATTTCAGACAAGATTAAGAGAGTCTTGTATAATGATTCTCAACAGCTTTTTATAGACAAGGTGATGTAGGGGCTGGAGGAGCAGTGACGTCAGTTGAAAACTGGCTTGAACGGCCAGGCCCAGAGGGTGGTGATCAGTGACAGAGTCTAGCTGGCAGCCTGTAACTAGAGGTGTACCCGAGGGGTCCATACTGGGTCCAGTCCTGTTCAACATCTTCATTAGTGATCTGGAGGATGGAGCAGAGCATACCCTCAGCAGGTTTGCTGACGACACAAACTTTGGACGAGTGACTGATAGGCCAGAGGGTCATGCTGCCATCCCTAACAACCTTGACAGGCTGGAGAAATGGGCTGACAGGAACCTCAGGGAGTTCAGCAAGGAGAAATGAAGAGTTCTGCACCTGGCAAGGAACAACCC
>VZTV01054362.1:0-12394 GCA_013400875.1 Anhinga rufa
CACACACACACAAACAACCAAAAAAACAACAATAAGGAAGTGTAAACTCAGATTGCTTTAGATAAAAAATTTGGGGCAGGGCGGGGGGGTGATATCACTGGAACCTTGTTCTACAAAGTATCTCAACATCGGTCTTAAATATACCTTCTCATACAGAGCAGCTGTCATTTTAGACCTTTCCAGAGCAGGACCTCAAGGCAGAAAACAAAGAACTAGAAAAGGAAAGAGAGACTCCATATCCACAAGGAAGGTGATCAGAGCTAGACAAGCACTTTTAGAGGTAGCAAAATGCAATCCCCAACTCAGGAGAATAATTTCCTTAGGGAGATCCTTCCTGAAGGCTCCTCTTGAGCACATTGAGTCCTCCTGTGGAAGGATTTGCAGAGAATTTTTCTTTTATTCTGCTCACAAAAGCATTACTTGAGAGGCATTTTTATTGAGGCAACACAGACAGTGTGGGTAGACTTACTAGTAGCCTTGACAATTTTACATCAATGACAATGTTTGAAGCCCAGTTTCAACATTTCTGCTTTGTAAAATCTGGTATAGAGCTTTTATAGGCTCTAAATAACAACAAAAGCAAAATACCCCTTCAGGGAAAAGGAAAAAAGATAATGAGTACTTATTATCTAGAGAATTGCTTACGCTACACTATTTATGCTACAAAGGTTGATTAAGTGATTTGAGCAAAAGCAGTAAAGGGAATTCATTCTTAACCATGGACTGCATGAGGGTTTAGGGCACTCACCCTCCTTCCCAAGGTGAGAATGGGGATTGGAGGAGACATGGTGCAGACACCATGTAAACAAGTACTTTGGATCTGTGCAATCACTCAAAGTGATTTATTTGCCAAGAAACACAAGAGGTGCAAGAGTTCAAGTCCCTTAAGCATGGGTGATACATGCACACAGGCTTTTAGAAGTTTTACTTCTCATGCCTTAAAATTCTTCTGAGCACTTGCTGCCCTGCAGAGAGAATGCAACCAGGTTTCTAGAGTAGAGCTACTGTTATAGAGCAAGAGGGAATCTTTTCTTCATTAAGAAGAGTTCATACAATACACTTCCCTCCTACATAATTTAAGAATCCCACAAATGATCCAAAATAACTTTTTTATGGAGTATTCCTGAATTAGATTGTTTCAGTGCTTTTTCCACAGCTCTGCTTTGGGCCCTTTTCTTCACAGTTCTGAATGGTTTTATTTTCTGATGTATAGTACATCCGCAACTTAATAAAGTGGGAGATGTAAGTTTAAATAACACTTTCAAAAGTTAATAAGAGTGTCTTAAGCAAGGGGCAAGAATCTAGTTAAATGCATTTCCCAGAGGCAGACAATTCTAAATATTTATTTCCTTAAAATTACATCAATCACCTTCATATGGCTTGTGACAGTGGTATATACAGGAAATATAATTTTAAGTAAATACTGCAAGGCTCATATAGGAAATTTTATAGATGGTCACGTCAATGGAGGAGGAGGAGGAGGAAGACTTGACTGGAGGAAGTTAGGAAGGTCTGTTCTCCAAACAGAAAAGCCTCCAGTCCAGCCGATTGTTAAGAAAAACAAGAAGCCAAAACCCCAGATGTTAATGTGCAGTTAGATCTTCCAGTGAATCAGCTACATCAGGGGCTGCACAGTGTAAGGGTCCCACACTGCGCAACAGAACGTCTCCCTGCTGACCTCAGGCAACCCCTGAGGAGGAAAAGGCATGTCAGTCCCTCTTTTCAGTTAGTCCTTGGCTTTTTTCCAAAGACCTCTCCAGAAATGATAATTAATGCTAATTACAGGGTTTGATTTTTTTTTAAATTAAGTACACAAGTCTCCATCTCTATAAAACTGGGCCCTATTAAATGCTAAATACAGAAATTAAAGACTTCAGATTTTTTTTTGCTCATTCTCTGAGCCATTCAATACATCTTGCACCAAAAAATAAGTTGTATTAAAATTAAATTGCTTTTAAAGCAGCAGTGTTCTCATGCTTGTGAGCCAACCTACAGCTTTGAACTTCTGTTTGGGTTCTTAAAGACAGGTAAGAAAAAAAATTGCAAGAGAAATACATTTTTCACTTTAAAAAAAATAAATATAATATGCATTATGGAGTGCCTATTGAATTGCTCTAAACCAGTGATTAAAACATAAAATATATGATCATTCTCTTTTTAAACAGAGATAAAGTGTCCAAGTAGAATCAATTGTTAACTTTTATTTGTACAATATTTACAAATATGGTATTGTGTTTACTTAATCTAATCCTATGCCACACCTTCATTTTTTTCTTTTTATTTACACAACATTCATAAACATTTCATCTCATTCTCTGGCAACAGATTTTCCATTTCTTCCCCTCTGACTGGTGCCTCATGTATTAAGCTTTCCTATGCACTGTGCAACACTTACTGCATGGCACCAACGATGGTATCCTAGGGTTGCCCGAGGCTAGGATTTGGTACATCCTGGCTGTATTTTTTAAGTGTTCCTTCAGGTTGCAATGGTGGGTAAATGAATATTGCTGTTCCTGCTACTACTTATTATTTTCATTGTGGTAGCTTCCAGACACCTCAGTCAGGTAGAAGCATCCTATTGTGGCAGACACTGAGGACACATGATGAAAAGATGTTCCTTACTCAAAAAAGTCTGCAATCCAAGCAGGATTGTGATGGGAGTAAGAGTCAGGTTTAAACAAGACAGAATTCACAACAGAGTTGCCTTTAGTCAAAGAGATTTAAAAAAGTACAATACGCAATACTGTAAAGAGTTGGAAAAATTGGGGGAAAAAGATCTACTCAACAAAATTTTTTGCCACTTCATAAAATTTTTCAAGTCCACTACAGAAGAGAATGAAAGAGTCCTGCTCTGAATTTATAGTAATACTAATAGTAATAACTAGTAATAGAAGTTTCAGTTTCTTGTCCTGAAAATGCTGTCCACAGGAAGGTTGAAGCAGCAGGGTGGGGGGGGGGGGGGGGGGGNNNNGGTTCCCCCTCCCAACAGTCCAATTTCCATTTCAACTAAGCAGATTCAGTTAACAAAACAATTTGAACATAAAGCTCAAATCGGTTCTTGCGTAAGTTTCATATGAGGAAAAAGAGCAGCTGATGCCAGTGGAAGTAAATTGAAGCAGTGCTAGATTAAGGGATATCAAAAGCAGACCCATGTATTGTATTGCAGAGCTTTTTTTGCCAGACCTTCCTCAAATTATCCTATCCAATAGCTTCCAGTGCCAAACCTGGCACCTGAGTCCTAGAGAATCAAGAGAGATTAATAAAACTAGTTCTCAGGCTGCCCACAGCAGGAGTAGGTCAGGTCCTGATGTGCATCTTAGACATGGAGGCTAAGACATCCTTTCATAAATAGTACCTCTTCTCTTGGAAAATGATCAGGGAAGAGAGAGACAAAACATTTGTTTTCACTTTTTTCCTCCCATCACAGACACTTTAGAGGGCACTGGAGCAAACAGCTCTTTGTCTTTCTGCTTTTTAACAGAAAAAGTTCACCCTAAAAAAAAAAATGTAAACATGCAGTTTTGGTGACCGACATCTGAGCACTCATTTAAATGTTCATATTATGCATTTTCCTCAGTCACTTCCAAATACTGTGAGAGAAAAGAGGGGTTCTTCCAATCACTCAGAACAGCCAGAAATGCACTACACAACAATGCTTCGGTGGTTTAAGAAAGCCTTTTATCTTCAGCTGAATGCCATTCGCTTCCGAAGGCGCTACTCTTGGGAACCTACACTATTTTATCTTTGAGGAAACGTCATAAATGAGATTATCATGCAATATTACTAACTTCCTGGATTACACAGGTATTCAGGGTCAAAAGCAAACAACTAATTCTGTTATTAAAGTAGTCCTCATTTTTCTCCTTCCCACAAGCTCTTGAACATCCCTAAATATCTACCTTTACTCCCTCAGCTAGTCTTTCACAGCTGTTTGCACTTATACCAAGTGAAGGTGATGCAGGTGGAAAACTTGACCACTGTGATTAGAGAACATCTTCACTTTAGTATATTTATGCGATAAGAGGGACAAAGGCAAATACTGAAAAATGACTGCTCCTCCCCACTACATCTCTGTATGCTTCCACAGCCTCTTGACTATTCCCTGTGCTTCCCTGTGCATGAGATCAGCTCCTCTTTCTAACCCGGGCAACTGCCTTGCCTCCTTCAGCTTGAGCAAGCTTAGATCTCCTTGAGCTGCTTTTCTTTTGCAGATCTTTCCTGCCAGAGTTCACATAAATCACAGAGACAGCAAGGGTCAGGTTTGTACCTTTTCTTCCAAGAAAATGGTTTGCTTTCACATTTATTTTTTTTTTATTCACAACTGCAAGAAGCCAGTCTAATCCTGCTTTTCATCTTGGTTCTCCAAATGCATACAAAAATAAAATAATCTACTACTGGCATTTTAGCATAGAGTATTTTTCTGCATGACACTCACCACTGCTTGCATTCAGAGTTTTCTTTCTGTTCCCCACACTGTACACCTGACCCTTGAACAGATCATTTCCCCAACATTATGAAACCTTTTTATGATGTACCTATTCCTTTCAAATCAATCTTTACTCACGGCCAAAGGTTCACTAACGTATTTTAAAATGTTATTTCTTCTCTACTATTTCTTATTATCCACTTTAAGAAGCCAGTCCATGAACTTAGATAACTTTGTTACTCCCCAAAATGATTAATGAGGTGATCTTAAATATCAATAGCTCAACACCAGCATTTTGAAAAATTGTTTATATTACTCAGCAACAAAGCTATTTGTAACTTCCACAGAAAACAACTCCAGAATGGACTCCATCCAGAGGAGATATTTCCTTCAGTTAGATCTTTGTTTATCTTAACCATGACAAAAGCAGGTCCCTTTACTCAAAGTTGCATTCTGTAGGTTTCCGACACAGAATGTTTTATGTCCACTGCTTTCGGAATATAAACACAGAATATTTTCCTATGAAGTAAAGATGCAGCTCTGTGGAATTAACTTCTGTATTTATAAAATAAGCTTGTAAATGAAGCAATTTTCCTGGAAGGGATCAAGGCACTGGAGTGTTTCTTTTCTAAACATAGCAAGATACTGTACAAGTCAAAGCTGGTATATTAATGGCTCACGTACAAAGCCAAAGGCAAGTTGCTTATATTGTAGTCCACCTTTGACAGCTACCATCCTAACACTGACAACACACTGTACACAGAGTCAGGCTTCCTCCTCCAGCTACTTATATTTCTACTAAACACATAGGAAAATTTATTTTTATAAAGATGGAATTAACCTGGAACTTCACCTGTCCAAAACTTTAAAAAAATAAAGTTGGCAGATGTAAAAAGCTATGGTAAGAGGGGTTTATAACTTCACCTTTTTGTTTGTCTGTTTTGCAGTTTCTCTGCTTGTGTCCTTCCATGTCAGGCTATGATCAGAAATTGAAAATGCAATACCAGAAAGAATGGCTATTCCCAGAAATCACAGCTATGCTGAAAGCAGCAAGTGCCAAAACCACAGTGGCAGCCTCTCTTGCATGAGGTGTCTCAGCTTAAACACCTTGGGCAGTTCAGATAAGGTTTACCAAAGCCTCTGGATATGATTTTCTAAGCCTCCATGACTGTCCACTGTCAAATATGTGCACTGCAGTATTGAATGCCGTTCAGCAGTTATTTCCCATCCTTTCTGCCGGGAGTTGGCAGTTACATGGATAGCCAACTTTCAGCTCTCCAGGAGCTTCCCAGGAGTAACCATGCCTCCTAAATCTGGCACCTGGGCCAGCCTCACCTTGCTCCTTGCCCAAGTGGGTTAGGGAAGGCAGTGGCAGGAGAAAAAGCAAGCAAAAGCACCACGGAGCAGGCCAAACAGATGGACAGTAACGTGCAGGATGTCCTGCAAGCCCAGCTGCTGCTGGCAAAGCTGCCCTGATACTCGCCTGCGGCATCCCCATGTGCTTGCAGCCCTGCCGGCCACCTATTACCAGGCCCACCCCAGCCCTTCTTCTATCACATCATGAAACACAGACTTGGTGGTAGACACCATTTAAGATGCATCAGGACACAAATCTTGCAAATTGATGAGCTCTTCAGCATTCATTGCTTCCCTTTCATGAATAGTTATGGTATTTGCATTACTTCTTTTACCCACTCCAGTGTAGATACTGCAGGAAAGGCCCAACAATCAAAGAAAGGAAATACAATATACACACACTGGTCTATAGTGTCTAGACCATATTATGGAAAGAATTCCTTCCTAGAACACGCATATCTATTCCCACTAATAGAAATAGCAATTTCCAAATTTGAAATGTCTATTTATGAAAGACTGCACAAGTTCACCAGAGGAGGAATGGATGAGAGGTGGAGTAAATAGGATTTTAGTGATGTTGATTGTCCTAATTACAGTGAACAATATTTTGGCAGAGTGACTGGAGTCCTGATTGTTCCAGGAACTTCAAATTATCAACAGACTATTACCTCACTTAGTCACACCAGAGACCTGATCTTCCAGTCCAACAAAGCACGTAGGATGGGCTTAACTTTAAACACATGAACAGTCTAATTGACTTGTTTGGCATGACTGAGGTGCTGAGGAATGAACCTGAGACTCAAGTGCAGGTTCTCCTGCTAAAGGCTTTCCCAGTCTTCTGCATCCTGAAAACACTCTAGCCACTATTTCTTTTCCCCCTAAACCTCTGTGGTATACTCCCTGCTGTGAGTCTAGCTGAACTATGGGACTGTGGGAATGATTACTGTCAGGGTTAATCTGAAGAAGAGGGACACAGCTGCTCCCGTTGGCAGAAGCTTGTAGGAGGAAAGACAGACAGAGAAGGTTATGGAGATGAGCCCTGGAACTTTGGTTCCAGGGGGCTGCCTGGGATTTGTTAATACATTTCACCATCTAAGATTTTGATTGATATATTCGCTGTTTAGCACTTTTCAGGTCTATATTTGGATGGAGGGATATGACTTTGCACTCAGGGATATGTCTCATCACAAGTGTCACCTTCAGATGGGTATGACGCAGCTCACTCAATGCAAGCCCCCAGCTGACAGTCACCAGGAAACACCATTACAGACAGGGCCATCTTTGAATGTTCCCCCCAAGCACCGCAGTCTGCCACAACAACCTCCTCGAAAAAAGCTGGTGGGACACCCTGCCACCCACCGGACTAGCATGTTTTAATTTGAAAATTCATAGCACACATTCGATATTCTTGCACAAGAGCCCAGTGGAGATAAAAGGCACAAGTGGGTACCCCAATCACTTAGGAATGGTTGGAGAAGGTTGAGAGATTTAGCTTTGTTTACAGTAATCACAAAGCTGGTAGCTAGCAGACTCATACAGTTCACCCCCTACTTCTGCTTGCACTGAGAACCTGTAGCAAAAGGCAAGCTTTACAAAAGGGTAGAGAAATAAAAAATTTCAGGTCTCCACTAAATAAAAGCTCCCTTTCCCCCTCTTGTGACTTCCTTTGATTCATGGGTCTTTTAGGGCAGAGAAAGCTAACAAGGAATAAACCTAGAATTGGAAATCAAATAATCCTATTTAATTTTATAGTTGTTGACACAACTTGTTACATGTGTTTCCTACCAGAATAAATGAAATCACAGTCATCTGATTTCCAAATTACCATATCTATTGTTTCAGAAATACAGGGTGTAAATAATTTCAGTGCAATTGCCTATGTCTGGACCTCTCTCATCCGGAACCGTTATCAGGATTAGCATAAATTACGGTGCCATCTAATAATGAAATCACTGAACACTGATTGTGCCAGCTATTTAAACCTGTAATTATTGCTCATTAGAAACGTGTTTCACGTTATTTGCCCCCTTACAGACCCAAAGTTGTTGTCAAAAGGCTCCTGCAAAGAATTCTACAGAGAAGAGCGTGGAGAAATTTCAAACAACGGGCATTAATTTCATCTGCAAAGACTGTCTGTGTGGAAGAAACATGCTGTGGGCACCATACATCCACCCTGAATGGTGGATACATCCACTTGTATCTGCTACCAGAAAGAGAGGTTGCAATAGGTGAGAACAGATAGGTATGAACAGTATGTGGTTTTCTACCTAAGTGGACAGTGATTAGCTCATAGTGTTCGTTATCATAGTACACAATTTGGCATCACGCAGTTGACAGACTCAAAATGAAATAAGCTCCTGACCCAGCCAGAGGGAAGGCTTTTGGCAGATCTTATCATGGCTGGGTAAGGCTCAGGTGGGATAGGCAGCTACCTTAGACACCACACCAAAGGCAGTAAAGGACAGATGCCAGAAGCAAAGTGAAAATAACTATAACCTTTGCATGCTCCTCTGTAAAGGGTTTACAGAAGACAGTTGATTAAGATTTGTCTGCTTCCCTGTGGATCAAGCTCTTTACAAGATGAACTGGCTAAAAAGGGACTCAGATAAGTACTCTTCAGTCCTATTAGATATTTTTAATCCATTTTCCTTAACAAAGGGAAACTGATTCATTTTTTTGCCATCTTTCTCCTATTGCACATACAAAAAACTTTTGTTAGAGAGAAAAAAATAATAGTTTCTACCACTTTCAAAATCAAAAAGGTACAAAAGCAAGAGGGGAAAGACAGATATATGTAATTTGGAAAGACTTACCTTAATTTAAAGATCTCAGCTGACAGTGAGCCTATCCATCTTCCCTGAGAACTCTTTCCAACAGTTGATTCAAGTCACAGTTTAGAGTTTCATTCCTGTGGTGAGTGGGTTCCCCCATACAGACCGTAGATCCTCACTGCAACTGGAAGCACACCTGTTAAAGCTAGAGTACTCTGGAAAGTTGAGCTTTTTTCTATTAATGTTTCACAAAATCATAGGAGCCCATTTCCAGTACAGCCAGGATGCAGAAGGCTCAGAATCTGTCCTTTCTCTCACCAGAAGGCCCTTATGTTACTTACTACAGGCCCTGGGGCAGGGAGCCTCTCCAGCCTCCTGATAATTGAGTGATCCTGCCCAGTTTCCAGCCATTTGCACCGCTATAATACCCTGATGCAAGGTCAACAAACCTAATCATTGGATGGGGCATTTAACTAATTGGTTCTGTATCCTTTAATTTCTGACTATCAGCTGGCAGGCATTACAAGCCTTACCAGACGTTGTCATTTGATAGGAGTTGGCTATAAGGCAATTGCTGACACTAGGTTCAGATGCAGAGTACAGGAGAAACTATATCCTTAGGTGCTGTAAGTGCAGCTCTTCTTTTTTGCATCCCAACAACTAGCAGCTTCTAAAATAAAATCAAAAAAACTTTTTCTTGAATGGGTATGACACAACATGTTCAGAAAGCAAGTCACAACTGTTCTGTTGGCAGATATTTGCAAATAAAATGAAATAATGCAATCAAAGCCAATCTAAGCCTTTTTGTCCCAATATGAGGCTACCTGCAGGCATTTACCCTCTGACAAAGCTTTTCATACCTGAATATTGCCTTACTTATGTCTGTAGTCTATGGCATTACTACTACAAATATTTGAAATTCAGTGTCTGAGGGAAATAATAAGCTGACTTGGACTAAAAATAAATGAGGAAGTTCTGATGTACCAAGCTCTAGTTGTCTGCATCAACACCCACTATGGTGAATATCTTCACAGAACTGTTAGTTAATAAAACACCACCCCCAAAAAAATACATACTTGGCTGTTCTGATCTGTATCTTTGAATGACATACAGCCCAAGTCTATTTCCTGTTTTATTACCAAATAATCATCTTCAATAATTTGCTGGGCACTAAGCCAGATTCTATTATTTGGTCTTTCTCTCCAACTGTTTGGCTTTGCCAGATCTTGTAGGTTTATCATTTATGTTTCTGGAGAGAAAAAAACTCCAGGAGATTGTTTATTAAAAAGAAGAAGAAAATCAGCACTTTGACCATTTGTCAGTGTCTGTAACCTTCAACCTAGAGTACTCTGCTGTGTAGACAACCCTGGCTTCTGTTGCACAGGATGATGGATATGCCAAATGAAGCAAACAATATCCATCTTACACAGAATTGTTAAACTTCATTAAAACTGCTGAAACCTTTAAATGACTCACAGTTTATGAAACAAATTGGTTTTCTTTAACACCTAACGAGACAAAGTGCAATTCTATTCAGGTCATTGTTCTGCCTTTTCTATCTGACAGCGGAAACCAGGAATTTTCTTTCCATTTGACTGCAATATTATATTTGATTTTTTTATTCTGTTTTGTACAAATAGAAGTGGTGACGTGTTGTGACAAGAAGGCAGACCTCATATTACCATATATTTATAATCTGCAGAAGAAACGATGGTACATGAATAGGTTTATTAAAGAAAGTGGCTGTCCTTTACGCACATGAGAGGATAAGGCATCAACCAGCTTCACAATTACCTACCCACTACCTATTTTTTTACCCAATTTAACATACAGAGGACTAATCAGAGAGGAGAGACTGGGGAAAGAGGTGAGTTTAAAATAGTAGCAGTTTGCAAATACATTGTGGAGAGCTGAGAGGTTTGTACATCTTGGGCAAGATACCATGGCTCTGAAGTGACTCCACCATTTTAATATGGATTAATTTCCTTACTCATATTTCATTGCAAGGTTTTGTTAAACCCTTGATTAAGAATTATATTAGTACACCTCTGACCAAGGGAGAAAAAGAGCACTGCTATTGCTGTTGGTACAAGAGCAAACCAACAGTCATTCAAAGGAACTGCATTAATGATACAAACACAGGACTTGTACTGCTTTGTGTGTGTTTTACACCTGCTTTCATCTCATTAGCATTTCATACAGGTTAATAGCTAAAGAAAATTCTAAAGAAAAATTAGGTTAAAATTCCCTTATTCCCTAGTCACACAGTTACAGATAGAAGAAAGGCTACTAGCAAGTACTGCTTTATTATAAATAGGAAAGGAAAACAATTAAATCTTAAAATAGCCTGAGATACCAGACCTTAAATACATCACTCTCGATGGTCTGAAATAGCAGAAAAAGTCTCAGTGACGGTAGAATAAGGAGCTGAATGCATCTGTGTAGTTAGTAGTATACACTGAAAACACTTCAGCACAGGTAAGATAAAAATGCTATTATCACATTTAATATGTGTGAGTACATAATGGGTTTGTTGAGAGATATATAAATATTTGTCTATTACAGTGTCTGTGTGTGCACACACAGGTATATTTAAATATGGTATAATGTATTGGTATAAAAAAAACTGGGAGCTGAAATCTTAGTGCAGTTATGTCTCCATAAAAGCCTGCCTAAAAACTCCAGGCCAGCAAGCCCTCAGCAATAGATGGCCTACTTCCAAGCTGTTAGCAAAGCAATATGGTTCTAGCCTAAAAAAAAAAATAAAAAATGACACCATGAAAATTGGTTTTATAAATAAAGGAGATGATAGCCCGGATGCTTAGAAGTAATTTCTGTCCACACAAGAGAGTAAGATCTTTTTGGTATTTCCACATGTAAATTCTGAGTCTTAACCTCTCTGGGAGAGATAAATGTGTTATCAGACTCTAGAGCATTACATATTCTCTCTGTCTCTGTCCCTTTCTCTCTGTATATATTAATTTTATAGATCTTTTTATTGTCTCAACTATACTGGTTGCGTGAGAAGCAGAACAATAGGCCAAGTACTTCCATTTCACACATGCCACCTCTATAATTCAACAAAGAATAGTAAAAAAGATCTATAAACTTGTTATAAATCAATCCCCTAAGCTAAATTAACCATTGAAATAGATTATCATAAAAATAATGTCATAAAAAATATTCTTCACCTTTGTAGTCCATGTGTGTGTGTGTGTGTGTGTGTGCACCATTGTGTGTGCCCACGCACGGGATGCTATGCGTGTGCCAAGGCCAGCAGCAGTGCTAACACTGTGGCAGGCTAGGCTTCTGCAGCCTTGGAGGAGATGGCAGGCAGGCAGGGCTGTGAGGATGAGCTCTAATATCTCTGTGTCTGGGAAAGTAACTCATAAACAGATCCACTAAAATCTAATTACTCTATATAACTCACCTTTAGTAGTAGTGAGTCATCTCCGCTTTCTTATTAGCATTGAAGCACTAGTCTTTCTGGTTATATTTCTGAGGCACTGTTGGAAAAAAAGATAAAACCCAATCAAGCTGCAGGCTAAAGGATATGACAATTTAAGCAATACACAGCCTTGGCCCAGGCTGGATCCTACTCTGCTGTCCCTATGCACCAACTCCCCCAGCATTTGATCTTTCTAGATTAAGTTCCATGAGAAAGGCATGTGTATGGAAAGGATAGTATACAGAGACGACTGCATGAAGTTCAGTACTGGACTGATAGGGCAGTGGTTCAAGAGCTGGTAGGTTTTTTCCATCCAGCTGTGTCGTGGTTTAGCCCCTGTCAACAACTAAGCAGCACACAGCCACTCGCTCACTCCCCCCCACCCCTGTGGGA
>VZTV01054362.1:12514-44019 GCA_013400875.1 Anhinga rufa
TACTAAGTCCAAAACACAGCACTACACCAGCTACAGGAAGAAAATTAACTCTATCCCAGCTGAAACCATGACAAGCTGACATTCAAACAAAGAAGACACGAGAACAGCAGAGTAGGTTGTTCCAGTGGCTCTCCCAGAGGCAACGCTTTCCTTGCCCACCTCCAGCAGCGTCTTCTCCCTGAGCTCACGTGTTGCCATAATTTACTTCATAGTCATCACGTAGGAACACACCTGTATTATTCAGTTGTTGTCTAACTTAACCCAACAAAATGAGACCTTTATAAACGTGGAAGTGCCACACTTCCAGCCATAGCAACAGCCACCTCTGAGAATCAGCGAAGCCAAGGTAAGAGTAACTCAGGTCCAACACTGGTCTTCCTCTGCAGCCTGACGTTGCTGTTAGACTTTGTATCTCACTTTCTCAATCTGTATTTTGACAAGGATATTCTCTCAACAAAAGTGAACTGTGAAATCTTCCAGAAAGGCAATTCAGCTGCTGAAATGGTAGAGCTGGGCAGCAGCCACCTGGCACAAACAGGATCTCATCAGCGCTGGAAAGCACTGCCTTTGGTAAAAAATGGAAATGGAACACAGAGAGCAAAAATGCCTGGGCAATAAAATGGGTTAAAAACATAGAAGACTGCTTCATGCCTGCTAGTGGGATGGAAAGGGGAATATGAAAAGCAAGAAACACCTCATGAATAAGAAAGAGAAAGCCTGGGGAAGACACATGTAAGCTTCATAGGTAAGTTAGGAAGTGTGGGTTAGATGAGCGGACAGTGAGGAGGATAGGGAACTGGCTGAGTGGCAGAGCTCAGAGGGTCAGGATCAACAGCGCAGTCTGGTTGGAGGCCCATAACTAGTGGTGTCCCCCAGGGGTCTGTGCTGAGTCCAGACCTGTTCCATATATTCATCAATGACCTGGATGAAGGGATGGAGTGTAGCCTCAGCAAGTTTGCTGATGACACCAAACTGGGAGGACTGGCTGATACACCAGAAGGCTGTGCTGCCATCCAGCGAGACCTGGACAGGTTGGAGAGCTGGGCCGAGGAGAACCTCATGAAATTCAACAAAAGCAAGTTCAAGGTCCTGCACCTGGGGAAGAACAACCCCAGGCACCAGTACAGGTTGGGGGCTGACCTGCTGGAAAGCGGCTCTGCTGAGCAGGCCCTGGGAGTGCTGGTGGACAGCAAGTGACCCTGAGCCAGCACTGTGCCCTTGGGGCCAAGAAGGCCAAGGGTGTCCTGGGCTGTATTAAAAGCAGTGTGGCCAGCAGGTCGAGGGGGGTCATCCTGCCCCTCTGCTCTGTCCTGGTGAGGCCACATCTGGAGTACTGTGTCCAGTGCTGGGCTCCTCAGTTCAAGAAAGACAGGGAGCTGCTTGAGCAAGTCCAGTGGAGAGCTATGAAGATGATCAGGGAACTGGAACATCTCCCTTATGAGNGAGACATTCAAACCCCGCCTGGACGCGGTCCTGTGCCCCCTGCTCTAGGTGTGCCTGCTCACGCAGGGAGGTTGGACAAGATGATTACTCGAGGTCCCTTCAAACCCCTGCCATTCTGTGATTCTGTGACACATAAAAGCTGAACTGAAGGAGAAGGAGCTGTCATACATGAAAGAACTGAAAACAGCCATTTGGAAGGCACAGGTGATTATCTCTTCCCAGTTTAAAGGGCTGGTCACCACTTCAGGAAGAGCCTGTGAGGTATTTCCTAACTGGAAATTTTAGAGCTGGCCAGGAAACATGGTTCATGCTGAGGAAACCAAATTATTTATCTCTGCTTACTGGGTTCACATGTGTATAAGCAGCCTGTTTTTTCCACAACCAAATGCCGGTGTGCTGTGTGTACAAGTCTTCATTTTGTTCTGATGTAGGACATAGCGTTAGTGTAAGAGTCAGACAGATCACTGTCAACTAAAGTTCCCTTCGTTTGAAATTAGCTATATCTTTATCTCAAAATAGCAAAGCGTAGTCTATCATTATTGGGGCTAGGAATGAGAGAGTAGGTGCTGAACTAGGATGGAGATAAATTAAAGTAGCTCTTCATGCACAGTTTTAACAATAATTCGCTGATGTAATTGGCACTGAAGTTAATCCAACCTTTGCAGCAGTTCCCTTTTTCATACATTGTGGGAAACAATATGGTTCAAAGCATCACTGCCCCTGAAGAGGAAGTACTGTGCATTTTGCTTTTAAATGCCTCAGTCCAGTAGATAAGATAAACTCATCCTTCAAGATAGGACAATCATCATGTCATTCCAAATAATCATTGTTAGGAACATACTGAACTGCTAGACCAGTTAATAACGACACCACATTTTATTTATATGGCTCCCATCTGCTGAAGCCTTCTAGGCAGCTCACAATGGGTTTGATTTTCAGCCAGACCTTAGCATAGCTTCTGTTTATATGGATGCAAATAACAGTGGTTGGATGGCTGTGTGCATAAACAAGTCTAACTACTAATCTTTGTGGCCACAATGCATGGTTTTATTTCTTCATGCAACAACAAAATCTCCATCTGAAAAATTCCTCTGACAAAGTACACAAAGCATGAAAAAGAACTAAGTTTTTCTGAGTTTTTAATGGTTTCAAACAATTCAGCATTGGGCTTGGCAGTGGGGGGGACCATGAAAGGGACATCACCACTGTGCCCACTGCTTACCAAGGACCCCTGACTCCACGCTCACCAGGATGGAGCACAGCCCTGCAAAGGTGAAAGAACTGGATGTTCATTTTCTTCTCCTATCACCTCCTCTCTAGCTCACCAAAATGCCCCCTCCTTCGGCCAGCTCTAACACCCGTCCTCACCCAACTCTGCAGGTATCTATCTCCCCACCAATCTCCTTTCTCTCTTCCATGCTTTCTTTTGGAGCTTTGTTTCAGCTGTTTGCATGTTCCTCATGACCTTTTTTCTGATGCAGGGCACTGACTTCTCCCATGGCCCCTTCCTACACCACCCACGACTGCCGCTGCCATGCTACACACCAATATCCACACCTGAGCAAGCAGCATCTCCATGCCCTTCCTTGATGCTGCATTGCACCCACTTGTCCTTCACCAACACGTTTCAGCACTGGATGACTGGCCTCTCTTTTAGGTGTCTGCATAGGACAGATTTCATCTTTTTGCCTTTTGTGCTGAAGAAAGATGGAAGTATGAATACCCTGTTGAGTGCAGTGCTTATTGTTTGGAGTACTTCTATCAACTTGATGGCAGCAAGCACAGCGCCTGGCAGTGCTCGCAGAGCTGGGCCTTTGGATAATGGGTATATTTATAGTATATGCATTGCTTATGTACCGATAGCTGCCAAAGTAGTAAACAAACAAATGCTCTCCATAAAACAATGAGAAAGTAGGATCATAATCTTTGATCGATGAATGAGGATGACAGGTTTAAAAAGGCTTCCTCACTATTTTATGCAGATTGCTTTTCCAACTGCCTGAAACTCAGCCAGTGTGAGGCTGAAAGTCTGGAAAGGGAGTGGGAAGAGCAGTGCCCACCCTGCAGCCTGCCTGCCCTTGGAGAGGGATGTGAACCTCTGCCTCTGCCTAGTGCTGACCCCGCAGGGCAGGAGATGCAACAGGAGGGTCTCTCCGAGTGCCCAAAGGATGGCTCAGAACCACGCTTCAAGCCATGCACCAGCCAAGATTCACATGCAGGAGCAGTATCATTGCTCAGGATATGGCATAAAATTTGCCAGTCTCTTTGAGATAGGCCTGCTGCCCAGCAGGGACTTCCCAGATTGGTGGAGACCTCAGTGGGTGTGAGAATGGTCTTCCAACAGAAGCTGTTTTGAAGAGCGTGTTTCACTGAGGTTCCCAATCTGAACCTACTCCCTGAGGGTGAGCCTAGACATGGTTCATCCAACAAGTCCCCCAGTGGGATGTATTGGAGAGACACGTTAAAACTAAGATCCATATATTTGTCTGTAATTTGGGGTTGTTTGGATCTAAGTTTTAAAACAGGATCAAATCTACCTGCAAACTCTACATCTGCATTTGTATTTCCCTCTATACACCCACATAAAAACAAAGATATGCTCAGTGCAACCTCATTTTTTTTTTTAAATCAGATACAAACTAACCAAAGTAACAAATCTGTAAGTCTGATCTTGTCTTCATGCAACTTTCTGGAAGTCAAGAGAGATTTAAAATCTTGATTAAGACATTAAATAACCGATTAAATTCCATTTACAGAATCACAGAATGGCAGGGGTTGGAAGGGACCTCCAGAGATCATCTTGTCCAGCCCCCCTGCGTGAGCAGCACACCCAGAGCAGGNATTGCCCTTTGTCCTGTCATCGGGCACCACTGAGAAGAGTCCAGTTCCATCCTCCTGACACCCACCCTTTAGATATTTATAAGCACTGATATGACCCCCCCTCAGTCTTCTCTTCTGCAGGCTGAACAAACCCAGGTCTCTCAGCCTTTCCTCGTAAGGGAGATGTTCCAGTTCCCTGATCATCTTCATAGCTCTCCACTGGACTTACTCAAGCAGCTCCCTGTCTTTCTTGAACTGGGGGGCCCAGAACTGGACACAGCACTCCAAATGCGGCCTCACCAGGGCAGAGTAGAGGGGCAGGATGGCCTCCCTCGACCTGCTGGCCACACTGCTTTTAATACAGCCCAGGACACCCTTGGCCTTCTTGGCCATGAGGGCACAGTGCTGGCTCATGATCAACCTGCTGTCCACCAGACCTTGAATCTGGCGGTCTAGATCTTGTCCACCAGATTTAAATCTTGGTTTATGTGCTACTTTCTCAGTAAATTGAAATATATGTGGTTGAAGAAGCAGCTTAACTGAAAATGTGGGACAGTTGTAACACACTAATCCAAGATAGCTTATGATGGTTTTGAACTACTAGATGTGAATGGCCTGATTTTCACCACTGCTGTGCAGTAATAGCTGCAAGTTAAATCAGTAGGTGTTCACATCCTTGAAACCCAGGCCATAAGAGACATTCTCACTGAAATTATGTTAATAATATATTAGAAATATATTATAATGTAATGTTAGTGTGGACCCACTAAAATAATATTGTTATGAAGGGTCTGTAATACCTGAATAAGAACCATTATTTGTTGATTGAAATACAGAATAAAATTAATGTTGATGACTCAACTAATAACTTCATATTTAAACAGCAAGTTTCAAGCAAAGGATCCTCAGGCATTACGGAGATAGGAAGCATAAACATGCCATTACAATTTTAGGTAGGAAGAATGTAATTATCCAAATTGGATTCTGGCCAGAAAAATGGGCACTAGCCCCTCCTATTCTTGTTTTTAAAAATTCCCTGACAAAAGCAACGGCAGCTGTTACAAGAGAGGAATCCATTGGTTGCTCATACCACCCACCTACTCGATTTAAACAGCCTCAGTCCCTACCACAGACAGTTGGCCAAAAGGAAGACACTGGCCAGTCGCCTACATGTGGAAAGCTGCATGCTAATTATCTCCTTCCTCTTGGATTTTCTGCTGGAAAAATTCAAATTTCCTACTCAAACAGATGCTTCACTTTTTCCTGGAAGAAGTGGGTTCAAACCTGCTTTGAGTGGGGTGAACCTGCTGCGAGGATTCACCCTGTCAGCCAAGACATACTGAAACATGCAGGGGAAAAACCATGTGTCTCCTCAGACATCCCTTACCCCCGCCACCCTCCTGTATACACAGCATTTTTAAGTGTGCTGTTACATCTCCACCATTTCCCTTTGCACTCAAAGTGACCAGGACCATTCCTGAGAAAGGGATTTTACAGATACAGATGGTAACTAGCTCTGCACCCACTGAGGTTAGCATGAAGACTGGAGCTCACAGGAATGTTCCTTCTTCCAAGACGAGGCTGCAGAGCAGCGTTCTCCTCCAGCATCAGCGTCTTCCACCACTTTAATATCCCAAAATAAATATCCTCAAAAGACAAGTGTTCTCTCTACAGTTTCTCCTTAAATTACTAGGCATTACATAGTCTCTGTGGGATTCAAGTATCATCTCAATCACAGAACAACCTCTAATGGCCATTTAGGATTCACAAAAGCCCTATTTCAGTGGAGCACTCAAGCCTGGCTCCAGATGACCAAAAACTGCAGGTCAGGAGAGCACTTACATCCTGGAAAAACGGATAGAATTTAGGCACAAGTCTAAATCTTCCCGGAATAGAGAGGACATTATTCACACTTAAAATGCATATTTACATGCTTTACTCTTTTGGGGCCCAAGACTCACAGAAGAATTGCACTGGACCAGTGCTGAACCCTGCCAAAAACCATTATCTATGTCCCTTTCCCCCTTAAATGCTTCCAGAGCTGTTAGCAGACCAAGGCTATTCTAGAACTAAAAAGGGAAATTTATTCAGCAAGCACTATAGCAGGTGGCAGCTGCTAAACAATCTGCCACCAATCAGCAGTTTATGAAAGAGAGTAAAGAATCCAATAATAACTCACAGTTGGGGAGGGAGACACCGAGCCTGCAGTTACTGAGGGAGGCTCGTCATTAGACAGAGTCAACTCTTTGGCAAAATTATTTCTCCTAAAATCTGCTTAACTGGTAACGTTGGCACTCCACAGCTCCTGCAGGCAGGACACCCACAACTGAGCCTGCTGCGATGTAAGCTGTAGGTTAGAGCTGGGGGGCTTTTTAGGAGGGCCGAGTCGGTGCAAGATGAGGCTGGTGGAAAACACAATTTTAGCTGTGTTCTTTTGCCCATTTGCTTCTCCTGGAGAAGGTCTGTCCTTATGAAGAGCCTTGAATTTTTAGGACATTCAGCCCTTTCCGAGACCAAAGTATGTGGATGAGTCAATGGCACGGTTTTCTCTGAAATCTTCTGCGGTGCCAGCCTGGTAAGGTGGGGCTCAAGCTGTACAGGGAAGATGGTGAAGGTGGTGTACCAGGGCACCCGAGTCCATCTGCAGGTTTCTGTACCTATTCATCTCAAGTGAACAAAGTTTGCCATGGTTACTTAAAGCTCAAAATCCTGCAAGTATGAAGTTAGGCAAAATAGATCTGAGTTCAACTTCTGAGAAGGACTAAGAAAACTCCATCCAGCCTCAGGGTAAATCTGGTTTTTTCCCGTTACATTACAGCACCATCTACAGGCCTTTCCTGATTTAAAACTCGCACCAGACAGGTTGTTCCGCGATCTGTATATAAATATTTTGTGGCTGCAGCGGCACGTCTAGTGCAGTGACAGACTGCACAGTCCAGCTTAGTGTAAACAGGGCAAAATGCCTTCAGACTGGACTGAGAATATAGTTTGGTAACAGATGACAGACAGGTTTGCTTCTTCACAAGAAGTGGTAAATTTGTGAGTGCCCTTGGATTTTAATAGCTTGATTCTGAAACAGTGTTAGGGGGTCTACCTATTCAGTTTTATTTTTAATATTCACCTAAAATTGCATTTCTGTTATGCAGTTCTGTTTAGCACAGTTGAACCAGAACTGCAAGAGAGAACAGTAAAAATGCAGATATTAAATTTCAGCTGGAAATGGAACAATAGATTTTTACTGCTATAGTATAGGCTTAAAATACTACTGTTCATGTTGGACCACATATGCCGAGCAGTAAGAACAGTTGATCCACAAGGATTCATTATACTTATCCTTCGCTGTTTCACAAAGATACAAGAACACTCTACAACACAAAACCCAGGTCATCTCTCTCTGGAGACTATTATTTGCTAAATTACTTGCCAGACCAAAAGAAACCTAATTGCTCCTATGCATTTAGAAGATCCTGGAATAAGCACTGGTTCAGCGTGAAGAGGGCTGTGGTGAAGCAACCTACAGCATAGCAATTAATTGTATTAAAATAGTGCCCCTGCATACAAAATTTACCTGCTCTAATAAGGCAACTTTGTCTTCATCTGAAGCATCAAACCACAAACACAATGTAGGTTGGCCATTCTTGACACCAAACCAAATCACTCAAAATCCAGAATCAAACTCCAAACAAGTAAGAGTTAGATGGGCTTCAAAAAATCTAGAGATTGAAAAAAAAAAAAAAAGTCTTTGGGAAAACTTAACCTGCTTTCTGATGCCTGATGTTTTGGCTCCTAGGAGGTGAAATGTTATTTCAAGCTGTTCTCTGCAGCTAGGAGAGAAATGGGCCCTTTTTTTTTTTCTTTTTCTTTTTTTTTTTTTAACAAGAGTTGAGATTCAAACAGTCACATGATGAGAGCCTGAAGCTTTAAGACAGAATATCAAATATCACAAGACTTGTGATAACATCACAAGAGCTGGCAGCACTGTGTGAATCAGCACACAAAGTCTACTGGAAATTTTCTTTATTTGAATCTCTGCCATGAAAATAATTTAGTTCTAGACAATATCTATGTAATGCAGGGACCACATACATAAATGCCTTTCAAATAAGACATTCTCCTTCTCATTCCAAAATGGAGAAAGGGTAAGTGGACAGGGGAATATGCATGTGTCACAGTTACCATCTATGTGAGGATTTTGTTGTCTTAAATGCCATCATTTTAAATGCTACACACCCTATGGAATTAAAAGCCATAAACTTGCTGTCTTCGTGATATGTAACTGTACAGAGTGCACACCGACCGCTTCGGATTAATTGCACGTATAAAAACAGATTTCTTTTTAAAAAGTCTGCGTGCAGAGAAGAATCATTAATTTCACTTGAAGTGATTCCCAAACAGGATATGGAGCCTCTAACAGCCCTTTGGGTTGTGCCAATTGTTTTGTGCAGGTGTTTAATCCAAGTGCTCAACTGCACGTAGGGAACAGTCATTCTGCAAGCACTGGGTGGAGTGGGAGCTGCATGGTGGTGTCACATAGCTGCAAGGGGTTGATTCCTCAAAATCAGCAGAAACCTTGGGAAGCTGCTAATTCTTGTAAAAAAGAGCCTGGGTTTTATGGAGCAAAACAGAGCAGAAAACACTGAAGTACACGAGAACCAAATCCCTTCTGCAAAAGCCTCTTTTATTATACTAGTGAAGCACTAAAACCTGCCATAAACAAGCTGATTGCTCATTTCAGCCTCTCCCTGTGTCTGCAGCCAGGAAAAGCAGCAGCAGCCGCAGACTGAGTTGAGCTGCTGGGATAGGAAACATCTCCTGAAGGTCAACACTCCTTGTATTTTTAGGTTTCATTAGCACTTCCTCATTCACACAGACTTGAAAACAACATATACATAAAAGCTGAGCTGCAATTTTTTTATGTACAATACATTCCACCTTTTGCTCTGCTTTGTAATGCAGCAGTTTGATATGAGGCTGCAGAAAGATTGGATGGCTCTGAGGTGAAGGAAGGGGAGAGGTCCCAAGGCATCGCAAAGGGCTTTTGAACCTACCACATATGATTGTGAGGAGTTTGAAGAAAAGAGAGGCTCCCTTAAAAGCCAATATGTCATGTGTGAAACAGACTGCGTGCCCACCTCCAACTTCCAGGAAAACGGGTCTGCTGCCGGAACCAGGGTGAGTCAGTGGCAGTGTCTTGGGAGGAGGAAGAGGAGAAAGAGGAGGAGAAGGAGGCAGGAAGGAGGTACCCCACAGCCTTGCACAATCAAAATATGTTTCCAAAGGGACAGTGACTGCAGAGTTCTGTGTGGGGCTGTCTGCAGAGGCTAAGTCACAGTCTCAGGCTTCTCCTGACTTTTTATCCCAACCTTTTTATACAAGGCCATCTGAANNNNTGAAAAAAAAAAAAAAAAAAAGGAAGAAAACTATTGAAAGGGTGTAAAGGCTATAGATGATATGCTGATCAAAGCCCAGGAGGTCAGCCCTGAAAGGTGGGATGCAGTCTCAGGAGAATCTGCACTCCAGTCTGCCTTGATCCAGACTTAGCAGCAGCTTTTACTCAATCCTATTCAAAAATCTGTGTTGCATTAAATATTGACAAGCCAAATAAGTGAACTTACTAAAGCAGCTGAAGCACAGAAACTCACACATGGCAGCTATGGGACTCACAGTGCCCAGCATGCCTGGGATGCACAACCATGGAGAAACCCAGTTAGTGCTTCCCAGCCTATCTTCGAAATGCCACACCAGCCAGCACTGGCTCAGCACCCACCACAACTCCCACCTCCCCGCCCTACACTAATACCATTGAGTGTTTCTACAATGCATGAACTGGAAAACAATTTCTTCTGCCGAATGGAAAGATTGATGCCATGGGCAGAGGCCATGGCTGGAAGGGAGCACGCAAGCTCAGCCTGGATTTCACCAGTGAAATGTAGCTGGCATAAAGCAAGTGCATTCACTAATGAATTATTCCAATATAATTAAGAGTCTGAGGGAGACACTTGCAACAGCTTAATGCTTACTGTCAAGGGAAGCTAGTACCAAGCTCAGCACTGCCTCACCAACTCACAAAAGGAAACAAGACAAAAACAGAGGGGAGGGAAACATCAAGGAAGAAGATACAGCATCTGTGAGCTGTTAATTACAAAGGTGCACATGTTGGAATAACATGGATGTTAACAGGGTTTTATTAGGAGACAAGAACTATTTTCAGTAGCTTTGTAAAAGAGCCAGAGCCCAGTGGTCCCAACACTGGGCTGGTGCAAATGGCATTTTGCTAAAGCCCGCATGGATCTGATGTCGGCATTCGGCACTTTCTGCATCGCACAGCTGGTAAAACTAGCTGTACTGTGCACGGGGAGCCACAGGGGTCCATGACTTTTCACACACTCAGTGGTCGCATGCCTGGTCTTTGACATATATTTGCATGTTTCAAGCCATAAAGAGTGTTTGTTTTCCAGTCTGAGTACCGGCTGTAAGTGTAAACCTCAGACCGCTGAGGTGCTGGGGAGTCACAGCCCCATGCCCATGAAGAGCAGCAGCTAGCATACACAGCTTCTGCGGGGAATACACCCACGTGAGATTAGTAGCTTACCCACATATAACAGGAATAAATAAACGGCAAAGAATCTGATATCAATCTTACTCTGCTCTTTTTTCTTTTTTTTTTGTTTTACCATGCTCAAGGCAACATAATTCAAATGCTTCTATGCAGTCATTATGCACACAGCCAAGTTGAGCTCCCACTTATTAAGGAATATTTAGCACCCTTACTCTGAAGCTCTCAGATCAACAGAGTCTATGTTCTTAATCTCACGTTGCTCTTGCTAACAATGTGGCTACTGTAATGTTGGTCCTGATCCTCAAAGGAAAGAGGATATTAGAGCAGAAACCTCTGGTAATGAAATCTTGTATAATGAAAGAGTGTTTACAGTGAAATGTTCGTATGTTGCCATCAAATCAGAGCTTTGCAATGTGATTTCTGAAAGCCTCTGTAATTATACAAGCACCACAAAGTGGGGTTGGGTGGAGGGCAGGTTATTTAACATTTATTGCTACCACATAACACACTGTAACTCGGCAAGCAAAAACGGTGTGAGGGATAGCAGTATTTCACAAAATACACACAGCACAATTAAGAATCACAGCCTTGAAACATTTCTAAGTGCTTTCAGTATATGTTACTCTTTATTAAAAATTAATTGCATACAGCTCAAGAGGAGGTCTTATACCTGTAGGTACCAATAAACCATAAGGGACAAATCTTTTCCAGTGGATGGTAAGAGAATGAAACAGCCAGATTAATGAAGAGGGAGCACATGAAAAAAAAAAAAAGCATGGTAAGGAGAAAGCACATGGGCTATGAAAGCGCTGCCTCTGTGGAGCAAGGTGTTTTAGCCTACCTCATACCAGGTGACAGGTGAATCAAAGCAATCTTCGTGTCACCAGTGGTATCAAAAGTCTGGAGTCCTCACAGCACTCTAAGTGCTCTGCATCTGCAAATCCTCTGCATTTGATGATCCTACAGCAGAGAAAGAAAGTTATCTGTGTTAGGAAGGGTTGCAGGATTAAGTCCTCAAGACAGGAGTTTAAGCAAAGGAGGGCAGAATGACTTGCATGAACAGGTGCTTCCACTTGTGTCAAGAAATGAAGTTAAGATATTTGCTTTTGGCTTGTACTCTGAGTTAAAGCTAAGCGTGACTAAAACCAGCTTCATCTCTTGCAGATCTAACGACAGTCATGACACCCAGCAGAAGCTCACTCCACTACACAGTACAGTACACTACATTACTGTACTACACTACAGTAAAACTTAGTATTTAAAATACCCTTTCAGGATGTTCTCAGCTTACTTTACATAGACAAATCTTCACCATACTGAAGACTCAAATCCTAATGCAATTCCAGTTCATCCAGCAGCAGCCATATACACAGACACACTGACTGAGGAAAGGCTCAGAGCAGGATTGCAGAAGGACTCAGAACGCCCTGATCCATGGTACATTAAAGTCAACAGTAGTGTCTGAAAACACATATAGATTCAAAGGAGTTTCTTTTAAGTGTTTTATTAAGTGTAAGTGGTAAAAATGAGAATTTAGAAGTTTGTCACATCCTACTCTATCCTGTTTTTTCTCTTCCTTTGCTGGAAGCCCTGCTATTCACTTTTGAAGCTTCTTATAAGGTATTGGTGTATGCAAAGTGTTACCTGTTAGATTCAGGTGGTTCCTGAGCAGATGCTGTTTGCCAGTGTGGGGACTGTAATTACAGCCCAGAAGTCCATGCTGCTTAAGTGTACTGCACCCCTTAGCCACTGGCCAGCACCGTGTGAGGCTGGGGGCAGGGCCAGATCCTAGCCGTGTCCTTCCCGTGTAACCAGAGTTGATCATCCACCTTTAGCAGTATTCCACACTGGTTATTCTCTCCTGAACAAGAAGATCCATAAAAAGCCATCGGTGCTTGGCTCTTGGTCTTAACTGATTTTCAGAGGCTGTGCAGGGGATAGTAAGTCAGCTACTAAGCAAGCCAGAAAACCAAGCATCCACGCCACATCAGCCAGCATGCCAAAAACACACCTGTCAGCTCGGCCAGCTTCTGCCAAGATCATCTTCCATCATGATCACTTTTTCAGGATAGAGTAGGTGCAGCCTGTGAATCCAGTATATTCAACAGTAGAGCCTGGCATCTACATTCAAAATTGGAGCTCATTAGATCTACGCACTGTACAGATACATCAGAGGCAGGTCCTAACATGGGGTATTCAATGTCTGAACAATTATAAGGCAGATAAAGGCTGGGAGGGAAAGAGGCAGCCCAACTCCCCCATGATCACGAAATAAAGGAAAAACCAGAAACAGAAGTGCTGTAGCCTACCCTGTCTGCTGTGCTGTTCAAGAACCTTTTATTTTCTTTTCATTACTTGTTAATTATTTCTGAATGCTGGAGAAAGCAAAAAGCTGAAGACAAACAAGCCCCCATAGATTTAGAAAACATCCCTGCTGTAAGGCAGACTCAAATTGGTTAAGCTTGCAGCCAAAAGAGTTCCCAGGAGAGGGAGCAGAGCTTGCTGCTACAAGAAAAGGGTCAGTTGGTTTCTGAAGCAACCACTTGGTTGGTTTCTTAGGCCCGTGGACATATGAACAGAGGAGGTAAAGCTTGAGAAAGAAACTTGGAGAAAATCGCACCATGGAAGCTGCGCATGCATGAGCAGGCTGCATCTTTCAGAGGACAGGAATGTGCACTAACAGGCTGCCATGGGCAAGCATGAGATGACTGAGACAAAACTGTCCCACAGTAAACTTGACTCCTTTGGGGTAGGGCTGCCCCTGGTCCTGCACACTCTGTCACAGCTTCACAGCTTTTTTAAATCAGGGCAGCTGGGTTACTCTAACCCTGTGTCCCTGTAAACTAACAACCAGCAGACTTAAAAACATCTCAGGTGCCACTGAAACCCCACTTTTCTGTACTGGTGGACTCAGTGTGCACTTTGGTGGACAGCATTCAAAATGATTTGAAGACTGTATGAAGTGTGGGCATGTACACATTATCAAAGCTATTCTGGCTCAACATAGACGCTGTAGATGCTTATCCAGTTTTCACAATAAACTCACCTCAGACACCAAACTCCAGAAAGTATCTTCCATTTTGAGGTTTTATATCACATCAAGTCACAGGTCAATAAAAATTAAAAAATAAGACAGCTGCATAGAATTTTATAGCAATGACACAAAACCTGTGATTTAAAAAAAAAAAAAAGAATCATTTCCTTTTTCTTTTCTGTAGACTGAACTTGAGGGGCAATCACTTGTCTAGCAAGAAATACCCTTCAGTTAAAGCCTTCATAAAGATTTTAAAACCCTGATAAAGATAAAGGCCAAGGTTTAATTTTTCTGTCCTTGCAACACCTGTGCCTACACACATATGCAGAGATATTCTCTATGGCTTTGCCCAGCATTTATCTTTCCCTTTTTTTCCCCGTCAACAAAATTCTTAGGTAAATTTCCAACACATATCCATAGCTATTTTAATATAAAGTTGTTTTTAAAAAGCACTTGTAGGAACTAATTACCAAGTACAAGAGATCTGAGCAACAGTTTTCTTTGACAGAGTTAACACTAACATTGGGTCAAGCAGCAGAACTCAACTTTACAGCTGTGTGCAGCATTTATTACAACAGTGCATAAATAAGTAATCCGAAACAGTCTGCTTTTACTTCTTGACTGAGCTCTGCCCTTTACACTGTGAATGTCATTATGAATGATGGGGACAGATAGCCACTCCTTATCCGTGTGACCCATGACCTGTTCAGCACAGCAGCAGAGGAAGCGTGCAGGCAGACACGAACGCCACCAACAGCAGCAGATCCTCAGGCAGGGAGGACTCTGATGCGGCAGAGGCAGGCAGCTGCCGGCTCCTTGACCACTGTCTGTGCTCCTGGGGCTGGGTAGTTAGGATCTTCTTCACTGAGAAGCTGCCATTAGTCTCCCTGTGCTTGACAACCATCAATTGACCTACCCCTCCAAAAGAGTGTCTATCATTTAAAAATAAAAAAATATATATATATACAAAATTCAATTAGGAACTGTGCAAAACAAGTAGTTTCTTTTATTTCCTGCCTGAAAAGTTCACAGGTTACACAAATGAAGCTACAGCAGTGCTGAGCACTTTCATCTCCCATTGGCTTCAAACAGCTCCATGAACCATAGAATCATAGAATTAATAAGGTTGGGAAAGACCTCTAGGATCCAACTGTCAGCCCAACACTACCATGCTTCCTAAACCATGCCCTGAAGTGCCACGTCTACACTTTTTTTTTAATACCTCCAGGGATGGTGACTCCACCACCTCTCTGGGCAGCCTGTTCCAATGCCTGACCACTCTTTCAGTAAAGACATTTTTCCTAATACCCAATCTAAACCTCCCCTGACGCAGCTTGAGGCGATTTCCTCTCGTTCTATTGCTAATGAGTTGGGAGAAGAGACCAACATCCACCTTGCTACAACCTGCTTTCAGGTAGTTGTAGAGAGCGATAAGGTCGCCCCTCAGCCTCCTCTTCTCCAGGCTGAACAACCCCAGTTCCCTCAACCTCTCCTCATAAGACCTGCTCTCCAGACCCTTCACCCGCTTTGTTGCCCTTCTCTGGACATGCTCCAGCACCTCAATGTCCTTCTTGTCCTGATGGGGCCCAAAACTGAACACAATATTCAAGGTGCAGCCTCACCAGTGCCGAGTACAGGGGCATGATCACTGCCCTGCTCCTGCTGGCCACACTATTCCTGATACAAGCCAGGATGCTGCTGGCCTCCTTGGCCACCTGGGCACACTGCTGGCTCATGTTCAGCCGGCTGCCAACCAGCAGCCCCAGGTCCTTCTCCACCAGGCAGCTTTCCAGCCCCTCTTTCCCAGCTCTTCCCTTTGGGTTGTTGTGACCAAAGTACAAGACCACCTCAGCCCATTGATCCAGCCTGTCCAGATCCCTCTGCCGAGCCTTCCTACCCTCAAGCAAATCGACACTCCCGTCCAATTTGGTGTCATCCGCAAACTTACTGAGGGTGTGCTCAATCCCCTTGTCCAGATCATTGATAAAGATATTAAACAAGACTGGCCCCAACACTGAGCCCTGGTCACCATTTGTGACCGGCCGCCAACTGGATTTAGCTCCGTTCACCACAACTCTCGGGGCTCAGCCATCCAGCCAGTTTTTTACCCAGCAAAGAGTACACCTGTCTAAGCCATGAGCCGCCAGCTTCTCTAGGAGGATGCTGTGGGAGACAGTGTCAAAGGCTTTGCTAAAGTCCAGGTAGACAACATCCACAGCCTTTCCCTCATCCACTAGGCGGGTCACCTGGTCATAGGAGGAGATCAGGTTGGTCAGGCAGGACCTGAGCTCTTACCAGTTACTGAAAAGTAAGCCCAATATGAATACATAACCTGCATTACACAAACATTTCCTTTCTTATTCATATTTCTCAACTCTACAGAAATGTTGACTTCTGTAACGATGTTTTAGACATATTGGGAAAGTGTGTAACCCATTACATAGCCATAAATATAACTATGACATCACAGTGATTTTCTGATCTTCTAAAGAATTACCAGGGATATGAATGTCCAAGCTTGCAAAATCAATGTACATGTTCAACTTAAATGTTTATTAATCAAAACTTTTTAATTTCCAGTTTAAATCATTATCATGAGTGCTGCTATGATCTTCCTGCAACAGATCTAACTCAAGTAACAAAAATAAGAGAAAAAGCTAAAAAAGGAAATCAGGAAGTCAACCCTCTGTGATGAGAACATCAAAATATTGTTTAAATTTGAAACAGAGGCAGTGGCGTTTATGCCAATACAGAGTCTGTATTACTCATTGCTTTTCCCCAGCTGGGTAGCTATGCCAAGCATTATATTCTGCTGGGTTTCAGCTATGCTTGTGTTGGGCTTCGCTCCACAGATACAAGATACAGAGCCACAACAGAGGGAGTCATATACAGTGTGCTCCTATACCATTCATTTGGTTGCAAAGCCATAATAGTTGCTATGTCACCACTAGCTCTCTCTTTTCTGGACAGCTTTTTTATGTTATGGCTGAGACCGTACTTATTTCTTTTTAGTGACTTGGTAAGGTAGATAATACTTTACACAGGTCTCTCGCTCACATACGTGCAGGCAGAGTACAAGCATGCTTTGAAAATGCCACCACAGTTTCACAGAGCGCAGATGACTGACATGCAATTCATGGCCACTGTAAGGCACAGGCAATCAAAGCGGTGATGGAGAGGTTCCACTAGGTAAAACATGGCCCAAATAAAATTCAGAAAGGTTTAACATACTCACTGCAGATGACAATGATCCTGAATAATTGCTCCAGGGAGTGTGTGTAGTATACAACCATTTCAGTATACTAAATCAGAGCAGTGATTTGGTTTGAATTAATGTCTCCCTACCACCACTCCTGCATTGATCATGCTGCCAGACCCAAGATAAAATGTCTATCAACAGTCTCAAGGAGCCAGGGAGAGATTGGTAGCTGCTGGCCACCGACAGGTTGGGTGGTTTCCTCTCCAGTGATGCCCTGGTAGGAACAAGAATGTGAAGAGTGGCAAGTAGGTTGTTTGCAGGCAACACACAATTAATCTGTCTACCTCTAGACATGCACAGTCCAGGACTGCAGTTAATTTACAGGTCAAACTCTCATCTCCAGATCCCTTTAGTTCCCTCTGCAATGCTTTCTAACAGGTCTTAGTGGTTCAGCTGCACAGTAAGTCTTACTAGCGTGAGAAACTGGCACCAGGAACTAACCTCACTATTAGAATAATGCATTTCTTGTTCATCTTTGCATTTCTTTTACATGGAAAAAGCATAAGATTAAAACAAAGCACATGGCAGAATTACTTCTCGTGCCTGTCAATTTTTTGACTAAAAATCATGAACATGATGTGTAGATGGAGATACATGGAAATAGAATGGGTAGAAATAAGATCTGAAGTCCATCAGTAATTTGATTCAGCTTGTAATTTAATTGTGTCTTCAGTGGCTCATTTTAAAGAGTTTCTGGTCTGTTTTAGAAAAATGAAAAACTATCATCATTGGAATCAACCCTGATGGACTTCGTACTAGGACACAGTATTTTGGAGGGGAATTCATGGATCCATGATCCATGGATCAGCTCTACTACAGGGCACAAAATACCCTGATCTGTCTTTAGCATAATATTCTCCAGTCATACCTTTTACAGTTTATTTGTAAATTTTGAGTGGCAAGCTAGAGTCTTGAATTTGTTCCATCAGGCACCTGATAAAAGTCTCATAAAGCCACAATTCACCCTCATTTTGTCCTTCCCATTACATTCTGCCCTGTAGTTTTGTTTGAGGGGTTCTTTTTTTTTTGTGGTGGGGGAAGGTCATGGATATTTTTTTAAGATACAGTTGCACCTGCTGCAAATTCAATATGCCTATAGAGGGAGGCTAATCTAAATCCTCTTCCCCTGCCATTTTTCCTAGGTTACAGGAATGTGTGATGTATTTTCAGTTCAAAGGACCCAGATAGCATTTACAGAATTTCCAAAGGTGCTCAGGGTTGATCTGGCAGCATTTCCTTTAAAAGTGAACTTTGGCTTGCCATCAGTGTGGAGAGGGTATACTAGTACCAAGCACTTTTGAACCCACCTTTAACACACTAAATAGAAAAATTACTTCTTTAAGGATCATCCTTCTATTTTCTTTTATACCATCTTACCCACTGTTATTCTTCTGCTTATCTGTGGTCATCACATGGGTCTCATATCTTCAGAAATGGGTCTCTTCTCTCAACCCCAGTCCCTGTTATTTGACCTAATGCAAAACCCAAGTGGTTTCCATTCATTTCCTTTTCCTTACCTTCACCACATTTTTTCCCTCTCAATGAGCTTCACAAAATAACTTTCCTAGCTTTGCCATATAAAGTGTATTCCCTCTGAAGCCACATTGGTAACTTTTATCAGAGCACACTTCCCCATATATTCTGTGATCTCAGCTCTTAAAATCTCCAGGAACTTGCCTGCAACTGAAGTCAAATTTACTAGCCTATTATGTCCTATTACTGTAGTGTTTCTTTCATAGACTAAGATAATGTTAGTTTCCTTCATGTCCATTTATACCCCTCTGCCTCCCTACAGAACTATTAAATGTTGCCATTCATTTAGTATTCTCCTACAGTGGCAAAACCCAGCACGCTCCTATCCCTCCCGCTTGCCAAAGACAAGCCAGTAACCAACTCACAGATGCTAAGATTTACAGATGTGGCCTTTTTTTGTGATCCCCCAAAATAACACAGGTCTCTCATAGGTTTTCTCGGGATTCCGTTTGAACTAAATAATAGCTTTTTAGAAATATATACTCTAGGTTTTAAGAATTTCCACTGATGGGAAATCCACTACAACCTATATACGAATTTGATTTGAATTTGGCTAACTTCAGGTTTTTGTCTTGCAGACTATGAGCAAGTCAACATTCCTTCAGCATAGCTAACCAGACGCTTGCACGTGTGGCTCATTTATGAATCTATTTATCTTGTTACAGCCTTTCTGGGTGGCAGACCTTGGCAGGGGACAAGCGCTCCATCGCAGTGGGGTCTGGCAGAGGGGCAGTGCCACCAGCCTGCTCCTACCCTGCCTTCCGTGGTGCGAGCACTGGGCTGTGCCACAGCATCGCTTTAGGAGCTGACATTACACAGAGTATTTATCACTGTTCCTGAGGCTTCACTGGCAATCTGAGCCAACAGAAAGTGAATCCATTAAATCAACAACCAAACCTTCTTTCTGGGTTTTTCTTTTAACCTTCCAGTCCAGGTTTGCACAGCCCAGTAAAACCTTCATTAGCAGCAAGAAGCTACGTTTTCAATAAAAGGCAGTTTCAGCAACTGTGAATGCTAATACTATGATGTTAATAGTAATTTCTGGTGACTATTACCCTGATCCTCCCTTGTTCTAGTCAGTGTAAGCTTTTGCCATTTACACAAATGGTGCAGGATCAGAGCCCCTCTCACGCAATACTAGTCCAGCAACGCCATACACTGACTTGTGTGGCAGTCCTGTTTAAATCAGCGGCATGCAGTTCCAAAGCTCAGGAATACATAAGTATATCTTGGCATTTTTATCCAGAGTTTACATAAACATCCAAGGTCTGTATAACTAGGTTTAAAACATCCTATATTATATGGGATTGGGGGCAAGGGGGGCAGGTTTTCTTCATGCAACAGTGAGGATGGCATAACAGCTAAGTAAGACGATACCTTTTCTACATTTATCTGCAAAGGGGAAACTGAAGTGTTTCTACTCCCCATGGCAGAAGGAGAGTGCAGGGACCCCTCTCTGGCCAGCCAGATGTTCAGAGGTAAAGTCCAGTGAAAGGGGAAACCGGACAACAGATAATTTACAAAGTTCTGGCTTTAAAATACACTTTTCAGGTAAGGGAAGTGCAAAGTAGACATCAGTACCTAACCTGTCCTCTCCTGCTCTATAAGGCATAAAAAAATTAATCATGCTTGCAGGAAAGCAATGCAGCTGGTGCAGCCGTTAAAATACTTTCTCCAGGTGCCTTGCTCCCACAACTCGGTCCTCGGCCTCTCCCAACAGGGTCTGCAGCCTGCCTGTGATGGTGTAGCTGCTGGTGATGCTGCTGGGGTGGCAGATGCTGCTTGCCTTGACAAGGACCCCACAGTCACCCCCATTTCACAATTCTTGGCCACAAACCCTTTTCCTGAGTCAGGCCCCTGAACAAATTGGCTGTTACTTCCTTGCCTAGGAAACACAAAGTCCACCAGGGCCTGTTGCACCCCAGTGTTCTCAGGGTCACCCTGAGGAATTTTTCACTTGTCCTATAATCAGATTTTTTCATAAGCGGGCCAGCCTATGAAGGTCTTTTGGCAATCTCTCCCCCAAGCATTTCTTTGGAGTCAATGTTATGCTAAAGCAGCAAATAGCTCGTTAACCGTGAGGAGGAGTTATGTGGCCTTGCAAATGCCACTTCCCAGGACATTTGAGGACAGAGACACCAGGGCACCTCCAGGGCTGCCAGCAGCTCAGTGGTGCCTTTGCACAGGCAGTGCCAAGGGGGCTGGCCTGGGCTTGGGAGGAGGCAGGTACGGGCTTCCCTGACTCACAGGATCTAGCCAAACAGTAATTTGGCAGAGCTTAAGCCATGAAATGTTTCCAAACTCAAAAACTGGCCTGCCAGTCCTGAGTCCATCTTTAAACTCTGGGGCTTTCCCAGACAGAAAAAAAAAAATAAAAAAAAAAATTGAAATAAAGCAAAGCCTTCATGGGCTAAACCACTGACAAGGTCTCAACCCCTCACTGCTTATGTTAACCCTAGCAAATCTAGGTGATATTTTCCCCACATCCAAAAGAGCATGAAGCAATATTAAATTAACAATTAGCTTCAATTTATGACAAACCCTTTATTGAACTTTAATACTTCATGCAAAGGGAGAGATGTTTGCATGTGGGCTTTTTGTGTGCGTGCCTTTTGGGTTTTTAATTAGAGGCTGTTTTCGCTAAGTCACATGCCTAGTAGGAAGCCGGGCTTTTACCCATCTTCTTCCCAAAACACAACCAATGTAACAGGCCTCGTGCAATCAACCACAATGGATCTGATCCTTAAAAACAACATTTGAGAAAGCAGGTGTCTTCCGGCAAGCCTTGCACTCTGCAGATGGGTGAGACGATTAAGTATCATAGGAAGTGCTGTCTCACACTACAGAAACCATACCGACAGATTGGTAATGGTGCTATTCTCATGAGAGAAGCGGGGTCATTATTAAATGGATGGAAACCGTTGATTGCAAAAGACGCTCGTACAAACGTAAACCCTTCTTTACTGCCATGTTAAATTTATCACAATGCAAAGAACTGTCAGTAAGAGGGTATTCAGTCTTCCCCCACCACCACAAGGCCATTTAGAGCAGATATGTTCATCACTGGTGTGTTAATCCAAAACTATACGTTCAAAAATTGATCAAAATACTCATCCTCCTCAAGTCCTTTGCTCTCCCGGTGGAATCCCTTTCATTCCTGTACAAGGTAAAGTTACTGATTGCATGAGGTGCTAGGAGCAATGCGTATGTAGGATACTTAACACCTTTCCTTATAAAGGAGAGAGAGAGAGAAATCTTTCTTCCTGAATAAATTTGCATACAGCTATTACTCGCAGTAGCCCTATGACATTTGGTTTGAAGAAAAATGCTTTTACTTTCTCTCATAAAATTTCACTTGTGCTTTGCTTGGCTAGCAGCTGAAAAGAGAAACCTTCTCTCTTCTCTGGCTTCCATTTTTCTGAAGAATAGCAGCTCTGCAAGAAAATGCACAAACAGACAAGCAAGCACCCCAATTTTTGCTGGAAATCCAATAAGCTGCTGCAGCACCTGGAAAAGCAGTATGGAGACAAAGAGGCTGACTCTGATACCCTGCTACAAGGTCTGTGCTGCTTACACCCCACCCAGAGACAGCAGAAGCACTTCCAGAAATATGAGAAAACAGAAAAAAAGACTGCCCTAATCTTCCCTCACTCCGCTGAACATCACCAAGACCCAACATGTAACCTTTACAGTCCTATCCATCACTGAGATAACAGGATCTCCTGTTATCATTAATTTTTCAGTCCAAGTGGTAGTAGTCTCTGCTGAAATGCTTAAGGAGATGGATGAAAGTCCTATAGGTGACAGGGAAAAGGCAATTCATAGCATCATATAGTACTCAGTTTAATTTTTTTTTTTAAAGAAGCCCAGAAAGTTCTGTTTCTAAACCAATGCTTTGGTTTTTAAAGTGAGGCTGTTTTAAAGCAATGTTTGCAGATTCCAGGATTATGAAATATCAGTTCCTCTGGAAATGCATCCCTACTCCCACATGGGCACACATAGGGGACATAGTAGTGGACTAGCATTTCTCTACAGGAACCTGCCTCAGACAACGTACAGACTGAAAAATGAAAATCAGAGCAGCAACTAAATCCCTCCTTGACAAAGGCTGGATGGTTTGCAAATCTAAAATTAGCAAAGACATATAATTTCTTCAATTAACAACAACAACAACAAAAAAACAGCCAGCAGTTTTCTACAAAGGAAATTAATTTTACTTAGGTTTAAAAATATTTTCCCCAAAAAGATATGAACAGGTAAAGACAGACTGACCTTGAAGTGTTACACCATTATCTTCTGTGATATCCAGCAGAAAAAAAAACCCACAAATTATTTTATAGGCACCTGGCTCATTATGTCTTACAAATTAAATCCTCATCTATCTATATGCACCAAACAGTACCTATTCATCGCCTTCACTTAAAAACACATTGCCCTTCTTTCTAGCCTTGTTAATTTCCAGATGCTAATTAAATTTATACTCATAAATATATCTGTTTAGCATGCATGACTAGATCATCCCTCAATATCCATTATCCATTGTACATTCCAACATGTTTACCTACTGCTTTTGTTTTGCTTTGTTTTGTTTGGATCCATTTCCATTAGTTTAAAAGAGGGAGCTTATGAATTTAAGTTTCCCATTTTGATGCTGGGCAGCTGGATTCTCAGGCTTAGTGCTTTTGTAAACACCTTTGTCTCAACCTACTGCGAGGCAGAGGTATTTTCAGATTACAGCATCAGACTATGCAAGAGCAGAATGGGAAAAAAACACTCTGAAAAGCAGCATTTGGGGCCCTTTATTGGGCCTTTCAGTGAAGTCAGGGAATCTTTTCCTCCCCAGCCCTGCCCTGCACACCGCAAAACCTGGATGCGTACTGTTTTCTGGATGCCCCGCTCTGCTCAGTGTGACTGGCACAGCCCAAACTGAGCCTCATCAGGGACAGACTGGGACTGCCGTGAGGGAAAACCGCATCTGAGTTCTGGTCCGACTCCCCTTGCAGGTTTGCAGAATCCAGCCAGGAGGACGAGCTCGTGGCACTGCCGAACTCTGTTGACTTAAAACGTCCCCCTGACAGGTGGGGAGAGGACTCTCCTTTGACTTCTATATGCAACTACAGCACAGAACCTCAGAGATGTCTCAAAAGGAGAAAACCTGAAAGATCCCTAAACCCTGCCCCTGCTCTTCTCCTACGCACTGTAATAGTGTTTGCCCTTCCCTGCCCAGACTTGCAGCACTGGGCGGCAGCAGCCCAGCCGTTGCTGTCTCTCCCTGCTATCATCTCCTGGATTTCCCCAGCCACCATGGGGCTTTTGAGGGAGGGACAATGAAGGGCAGATATTTTCTCGTCTTTGTTTCCAAGCATGCACCAACTCCCCAGTCCCTGGTTCTCTCCACAATCTCCATTCTTCGGTGTTTTGCACTTTTTTGGTATCAACTAATGCCATTAACTTTGGTCTGGAGCTTAGTGTCTGGGATTTGTTCTCATGAAGGATACTTGTCCTATGAAAAATCCTGAGATTTCCACAATCATTTCTATTTCCAAATAGGGTTAAAAATCTGGGGTTTAGCAGTGGAGAGCATTTTGAAAGAATCTGCAAGTTTTGTTCCTCTTCTCTCTCCCTTACTAAAATCTCTAATTTTGTTATACTGAATTAAATCAGTCAGGGAGGGCTTCAACCCAGTTTGACATTTCACAGTGCAGGCTACATATCGACATACTGTTACCTCACCTCAGTGAAATTAAAAATGAGGTCTGTCTTAGACTCCTAGGCATCTCACTCCAGGCTGTCTCTTCTCCCCTCCCACACTCAGACCCCTGGCGCAACCGCAAAAACCCATGGCAATGACTTCCAGCACAGCTTTTGCAATCAGAGAGCTCTACGTAGCATGGGAAATGCACCTGGCCACAGAGTCTAGGTTCAGAGCAGCAGTGGGGCACAATACCCACAAATTTCCACTAGCAGAGGTCATTACAGCTGCTTGGTGGGACACAGATGAATGCTGATTCGATCCCAAAGCTACCTCATTTGATTGGCATCAAGCATATTTTGAATTAGATCAGTTCGATGCAAAACAGAACCTGCCCTCCATTTTCTCTATGAAAACATGACTGTGCAAAGCCTACATTCTTCTGTTGAGAAAATATAAGTGGAAAAATTCCCAATGAGGAACTGGCAGACTTGAAAGTGTGATACTTACTTAGGCAGAACTCCAAGTTGGTTTTAACTTAACCCTAATGCACATCCCCAAAACTACCAAAATATACCACTGTTCACAAACTTAATGAAAAAGATTCCTTAAAAAAACCCCACAGCTCTTCCACGGAGGATCACTTGACTTATTTATTGAGCTTTTAAGTGTTACAGAAATGGCCTAGTAGGAAGAAAAGAACAAATACAGCTCTTGTCACTGGAGCCGATTTTACTGCCAGTACAAGAGAGGAGACTCTCACCCACTGTAAGAAATACCTGAGACTCTCTGTGCTGCACAGTGCAAAGGCAAACAATGCAGGCTACTGGTCAGCTTACACACCACCAAATCAACGATTTGCTTCAGCACGGATCTGCAGTGATATTTCATTCACTAACACAGACAATCGTTATCTGCATGTGGGTGCTGAGAGGACAAGGCACAAGCGTGGAAATCAAGGTCAAGGAAGCAAGAAAAACTCCCTCATTTATCCCATGGAACAGTTATTCTATTCTGCAATAACTCGGGTTAACAAATAACGTAATAAAGATTGGCGTGCTGCCAGGATGACTGAATTGATTCCTACACTGCACAGCACAAATCTTTTGATCTCGCCATAAAGAATGGGAAATTATAGCCACAGTGGGTACCTCACAGGAAAAGCAAATAAAAATGAAATGAACATTTCTAGCAGTTTTGACCTTGCTTTGGGGAATACTGCTTTAAATTTGATTGCCCTGCCCACTTATTATTTCACGAGAAGACACAAGCAAGTTACAAAGACAGTTTTTAGTATTCCCTTTGATGAGGTAGAAAACTGGATAGTCTTCTCCCACCCACTTTTTTTTTTCTTTTTTTTTTGGTTCACATACTCGACAGAAAAGATTTTATCCAGGGTTTGATTTAATTTTCAGGATTTCTGGTGGGAAATTCTTACGGCAGATATTTTGCTTCCGTTGGGGTTTATGGTGCTATTCTGTCTAATTATTTCTGGCATTTTGCCCATCAAATTGTGAGTTTCTTCAAAGGAATGAAATGACAGGAGGCCTACTTTAGAGCAATCATGGACAGGGTTTGAATTTTGTTGTCTTGGAAACAAGCTAGTTCTTGTCATGGAATATATTCATAAAATAATGGTTGAAACATCACTGATAATAATGGGCTCTTTCCTTGTCAAAATTCATGTTCTGGGGACTTTGCTGCAAGAGGCTCTGTCAAAGAGTTTTTGCAGATGTTGAAGCTAATTTCAACACTTCTGTTTAAAAATCCCCAGCTCAGGTGTCCCACCCCACCACACTGGCAGCCAGCTTTGCCCAGGGGAGGTGGCTGGTGGGCATCGGGAAAGCCCCAGCATCCCTCCGCACTCCATGGAGTGCTGGCTAACCACATCTCTGCAGCAGAGGCACCAAGGCACGTATCCTCCCGTCCCCGTTTGTCAGCACCAGATGGCTCCGAATTGTGAGACCGGCACCCAGCGTGGATAACTTTGTCTACGTTGTGCCAATTAGGTAGAAAATATATTTTTTCCCCCTGCCTGCTGGTATAAATCCCAAGGTTCTGGGTATTTACACTCTGTGCCAGGGGTCTTACCAGCTTCTCAGCAGGTGCTTCACTTTTCAAACAGATGGATATTGATTGATGAGTAAAACCCAAAGACAGAGGTGCAGTTTTTCAGGAAGGCTATTCAAATCAGGAACCCGCTATCACTCTTTGAGCTTCTGTATCAATCAATCTGCCTTTGGTTTTGGTTTTTCATATAGATTTAAAACCAAGGGAAAAAAGATCCTGCATTGAGATGCTGCTGCTTTCTGAATGATGTGAATTTAGCTGAGAGCTGACAAACTCCTATGGCTCCCTGAGACTCCTGGTATGTCTGTATGGATATGCACGCATGTGCAGGTGTGTGGCACACATATATTGGGGGCAGGGGAAGCTATAAAAAGCCACCGGTGGGGACAGGTCATAAAAAGCTTCCATTCTGCCAACTTTTCCGTTAACCATTTGGCTGGATATAGTAAACCTGTGGGACACTTGAGAAAATTAAAACTCTAAATTATTACTAGTGAGACTACCCATAATAGATCTGCTGTGAGAATCTTACTAGCAGTTTTACGATTTTTTTCTGTCCTTCTCAAATCACTACATAATGACGCTCAATGCTCAAATGTCTAACAAGGCCATTTAACATAGCCTGCAGAAGAGGATTCTCCTGTGAAATTTTACTACAGCCTCTTTAGCACAAAGCTTTCTCAGATTATTAGTAATTTGCATTAGGTCTATTTAATTTTGAAGAGTGCCAGTTCAGTGACCACATGCATATTAGAGCTTAGCAAGTGCATGTGTCTAAAAAGTTACCAAAAGGTCATAGGAATTCTACAAGACGTTTGGGATTTTCAAATTTTCTCTTCATTGCAGCAAGGAAAACCAGCGCAAACCCTTTCACAAGGCCAGAGCCTCTCATCTGAGACATGATGAGTTGCAGGCATTAGCTGTGCGATGTGCATGTCCCTGCAGCAGAATCCTTTTCCGCTACACACAAGAGTCTTTTAACAAAACTTTCCTGTTTCACTGTGAAAGAATAGCCTAATGATACTAGAATTCCTTCTGGGCAATATGAAGGAAAAGCACACCTTTTCTTGTAAGCACCAGTAAGAGCCACCTCTTTCCAAGAAAGAAACACGGGGACCGCTGGTGTGACATACATACGCCACAGAGTCAGGAGTCACTAGAGAAACTCCATAGTACTTGAGGACAGTGCTGCCGGAACAAAGAATAGCAGCAAATAAAAACAATATAAAGAAAGGTCAGTTTCCTTTCAAGAAGACATTCCTACGTTCTCCTTCCAAAACATCCAACACCATGCTTTGAGTGCTCCCAAAGCCTACAACAAGTGTAACACCCAAAGGAACAGGCGTGATAAACCCCTGGCATCACCTGGGCTTTTTTGAGACCCCAGTTGCTTAATACCTGTGTTTCAACAGAAGGGCCACATCCTGCACCCAACTTTAAAGTCATCCCTTCAGTGGATGTAAAAACTGGTCTCAGCGTCATGTAGTGTCCTGACACAAACGCCAGATGATGAACTGCTTCTTCACATTGGAGAGATGGAAAAATGCCCTCGCGATGTCTGCTCTCCTGTGCACCAAGGGCAAGTAAACTGTTCATAGCGTCACCACTTTGTGAGTACTTTTTTATGCCTTGACTATTTTACACACATGCAATATTTCAGACTCCTATCACAGCCACCCAAGCACCAGAAAAAATATGATTGTCCTGGCTCAGGAAAGCAGGATCTTGCCAACAGAATTAGCTCATCCTTGTGAGTCAGACACTCCAATCAAGATGACAGAGCCTCCTATAGTAGGTCTGAGAAGGAAATGCATCCTTACAAGGACAGAGCATTTCAGGCTGTCCCACATCAAGATTCGAAAGGGATCAGTGTTATCCACCGTACCATTGCATTAGTCTGAATGCACACTGAAGCATGGGAAGGTGAAGAGCAGACGGGAGGGGGAAAACTCTTTGCAATCTGTTCTTCATAAGTCAATGATTATGAATCAGATATCTAATGAAGCAGTAATAGGAATGATGACTAAGTAAAGTAGCTAATAAAGCTAATTTATGCGAAGTTGAAATTTTTAGTACTGTGCATTAAAGCAAGCATGATGTCTCAGCATAGTAGGAGCAATGTTAGTGCTATATATACCAAGCGCTTGCAATGCTTCAGGATGATAATACAACTAGATAATGCTGAGCTTCTGCATTTCTGATTTAAAGCTTTGTTCTTCAGCACAGACCAACCCATTGGCCTTTCCATGCCACCTGCAAACTTGCTGGGAAACGCACCCTGCTCAGCAGTTCTGGGTGCCAGCATATCTGCCCAGCCCCACCAGGAAAGAAAAGAAACAAATGAAGGGCCTAGTAAAGCAGATGTTTTTCTTATCATTAGTGTCTCCATTTTCCTTTCTTTTTTTTTTCCTTTCTTAAAAAAACATAAAACCAAACACAAATGTCTGACTAACCTTGACTGGAACAAACCTGATACTCCACAACATATATAGTGGGCAATAAACTATGGCGCATATAGCTTCTCAACACTGCATTTCCATTTTAACTGCTCAGCTATGAGAGTATTTCACTCATACTGTAACTCAAATGATTACAGATTACTTTCATGCAATTTGCTCTTTTTTTTGCTTTCATGGATTTTAGAAAATTAATAGACATGAGCAAGCTTGCCAGGAAGTTTGAAGGCAGAGACAAATGAAGGTCTTGGGAGCCCAAAACACAAGCTACTTAGCTACTCAAACTATACCATTCTAAGAAAGGAAATATGTAGTGTGATATATTTGTTTGCTGTCACCGGCAGGAAGACCTGCCAGGATAGCCTCACTGCTCTGGCATGTGGTCAAGTTCTCTTCCCACACACAAAGTCAAACCAAAGCCAGAGACACAAGGACACGCTGGGGCTCTAACTACCTTTGGCCTAAGAACACCTCTCCTGGTGAAAATATACCTGAGGTGAATGAAAAATTAATATTTGGGAGAAGCCTTCACAGTTCAGGTTCCCAAACCAAGAATCTGAACTCACCCATCAAGCCGTTGTCCCACCATGGGGCAAAGGGCTCAGCAGTGGGTGCATGGAGAGATTGCATACTTCGGACCCCAAAGAGGCACAGTGGCTGGCAGCTCCCAGCACCAAGACACAGAGGAGCATATTCAAGAACCCTGACCGGACAAAACAGCCCACATCATCCTGGTACATGTTGGGGGCTGACCTGCTGGAAAGCAGCTCTGCTGAGAAGGCCCTGGGAGTGCTGGTGGGCAGCAAGTGACCCTGAGCCAGCGCTGTGCCCTCGGGGCCAAGAAGGCCAATGGTGTCCTGGGCTGCATTAAAAGGAGTGTGGCCCGCAGGTCGAGGGAGGTCATCCTCCCGCTCTGCTCTGCCCTGGTGAGGCCGCATTTGGAGTGCTGTGTCCTGGGCCCCCCAGTTCAGGAAGGACAGGGAGCTGCTTGAGTAAGTCCAGCGGAGAGCCACAGAGATGATCAGGGGGCTGGAACATCTCCCTTATGAGGAAAGGCTGAGAGACCTGGGTTTGTTCAGCCTGGAGAAGAGAAGACTGAGGGGGGATCTCATCAATACTTATAAATATCTGAAGGCTAGGTATCAAGATGATGGGGCCAGACTCTTTTCAGTGGTGCCCGATGACAGGACAATGGGCACAAACTGGAACACAGGAAGTTCCACCTGAATATGAGGAAAAACTCCTTTTCTGTGAGGGTGCCAGAGCAGTGGCCCAGGCTGCCCAGAGAGGCTGTGGAGTCTCCTTCCCTGGAGCCATTCACACCCCGCCTGGACGTGGTCCTGTGCCCCCTGCTCTGGGTGTGCTGCTCACGCAGGGGGGATGGATGGGATGATCTCTGGAGGTCCCTTCCAACCCCCACCGTTCTGTGATCCCTAAAGCACAGCTTTCCTCAGCTGAACGCCATCAGCTGCCCCAAAGGGACTAGTGTGCAACATACAGAATGTCCATGATGCAGGGAACACCAAGGTGCTCGTGAACAGCTCCCTGAAGCCCAATACCCTCACCACCCTCAAATGAGAGCATGGACTTTAAAAGTTGATTTTTCACACTGGTATCAAAAAACAGATTATACTTTATGAAGATGTAATTCAGGGACAAGAATGATCAACCAAAGTCACTGGCCAAAGGGCTAATATTGCTGAGCACAGGCATCTTATTGCTTATCATTTCTCCTAACCATTCTCTTTCCCTCTCTGAGCCTCCGCCCATGAAATTGAAAGATTTCTAGTAGAAATGCCTTTGTTGTATCAGCTTTGGAAATATGGATTACAGTATTCTGTGAAAAACATTTATTACTCTGAACTGTGACTCGGACATTGTTGCATTTCTAGGGTTATAGATTTTCTTTCAGCTAAACTAAGGCTGTAAGTCACAGTGACAGTTGTAATGTGTGTAATACCACAGTACCAGATTCTATTACATACATATTTTTGCTAGAGGTTTACGATGTTAAAAATATTTCTTCTTTTCCCAATACTTTTCCCTACCTGTTGTGTAAATATATTGGAACCTATAACACTGAAGTCAATTTCCAGATTAAATGTGCATGGGAACAAGTAGTTTGTCCTTTTTCAAGAAAAAAAAACAAGGATGGGGGGAAGGGAACACTGCATGCAAACTAATTTTATTCAAGCACAATATTGAATTGTAATAAAAGATGAATGAGAGAAAGTGTGTGTCATTGTGAGGAATGGGGAAGGTTACAGAAAGCTGAGACTAGGGAAGGATTTATCATGTGTGATGCTTCAGGCATTGTGTTGAAAGATCTGCAGACTTATTTGCAAGAGTGTTTTACGGGAAAAATAGAGCAGTCTACATAGGAAAGAATTACTATAGATTTTTATCTTTTATACAAGACAAAGATACAAAGATAAAACACTGTTTCTATTAAAAAAAAAAGAAATCTATGGAAGAAATCCCAGTTGCAGTACAGAGGGGGAAACCTTTCAAACTAAGCTCCAAGGCCATCAACCGCATAAATTCAGAGAACAGACATTTGTTAAAATACAGCTGATCCATAATTTTTAATGTAAGCACAAAAGTGTGCTGGGTTTAAAAAAAAAACCACAACACAACAA
>VZTV01054367.1:0-26348 GCA_013400875.1 Anhinga rufa
AAAAAAAAAAAATCAGTAATGTTCCCCTGTTGCATCAATGCCAGAACATTATGTTTGCAAATAAGAATTTAGCACTACAAAGACAATGCCCTAGATTAACTAAGATCCCATTTCACAAAACCCTATGGCAATAGTCTGCAACATCAGTCACAGGAGAAGATATAACACAGACGCATTTGTGCCCTCATGCAGCTGAACTGAAACAAAACAAAGAGTGAATTAGGCTGAATATCTTACTGTGTGCAACGTATTGTACAACAAGGCACCTTTGGGAATGTGTCACAGGGTTTGGTAAATTGAAAACAAAATAAACAGATCTATGGGAATAAATAACATCATATTAGATGTCTGCTGCGTGTAGACTACATTAGCTTCCAGTCACAATCAGGCTTCAGTTTTCCCACTAGTTTTCAACGCCTGTGAAAAGCAGATGATCTGAAACCCCTGCAAAAGAAATGGTTAGAGCCAGGGGTAAGGGCAGAGGGAGGCACACTGCCACCCTCCGCTCGCTTGCCTGTGCGTGCCCACGTGTGCACACTCATTGACACCCTTTTTCTCTCAGTTCAACACAATTTCAGGTAGATGAGAGACCAGTTTGACCCTTGCTTTTCTGCATACAGTAAGTCAACACTGCCATTTCTGGACAAACATGCTGAGTGGAGGCATCTCCCCCACACGATGGTCTCCAGTCACCGTTTGGGAAAGGTGAGTGCGCTGGTGACCCGGTTTACCTCCAGCCCGATGTGCATGGCTGCCCCAGCCGGCATCACTCCAGGGGCTCCTGCAGCCCCTGCCAAAAGTGCCAGTGGCTGGCGGGGTTTGGTGTGCCCAGGAAGAGGGAAAAGGTGCTGCAAGGGCATCCGATACCGACACAGCCACGAAATGCATGACTTCTTCGGAGGTAGCTGTGAAGAGCCAGGTGAGACAGGTACTTCAGTAAGTCCCATCTCTAAATGCAATTCAGCCAAATTTAGTTAATGTATTGAAAGGATTTTTTAATTGCTAAGCCATATGGGGCCAAGGTCTGCTTCCAAGTACATGGGTGAAACCCCACTGATTTCCATGAGATTGCTTGGATGAGCTGAACTTAAAAGATCAGGCCATATTTATCTCGCCAAAAGTTCAAGCTAATTCATTTTCTCTTCCTTTCTCACTCTCTTTCCCTCTCTCTCTCTCTCTCTCTGTGTGTGTGTTTTGCTTAGCTTATAGCTGAGTAAAAGGAGCACGTATCTTGGAGATAGCTTTTTAAATATAAAATTCTCTTTATAACCCCAGACCAATATGTCATTCTGCAATTACAAAAAAATGTATTCTTCCCAAAGAAAATCCTTCTGAAGCAAACATTGGCTTTATCCTGTCTGAGATCTAAGCACCAGCCTTTGAATTTATGTATATCAGAAAAAGGCATAGATCCACAACAGAGCAAAACGATGGCCTCCAAATTGTCATTATTCTGGTCAAAGTCCTATTTCTTCCCTTTAAGTAGCAGTGATTAGCCTTGAGATGAAATGCAAAAATAACAAGGGACACAGAGAGAAAATTATATTTTAATAACTTGTTAGTCTGAACACTCTTAGAAGATTAAGTTTGATGAAGAAGTTGGGGAAAATTTTAATGTTCAGGTAATTGATATTCTTGACTCTGCTAACTAAACTCCTTCTGGCTTTGGGAGGCAGCCAGGTCATCCTTTGCTCCCCACAGAGGTGAGCTCAGTCTGCTGTTTGCCCTTTTCCAGGTGACTGCCAGGAGACAGGAGATGCCTCGTGTGGCCCTGCCTGGCTGTGCTGGTGTTGGCTGGGATAGAGTTAATTTTCATTTTCTCCATGGTAGCCCCTATGGGGCTATGTTTTGGATTTGTGCAGGAATAATACAGGGATGTTTCCATGCTGTGTAAGCAGTGCTTACACAGAGCCAAGGCTTTCCTGCTCCTCACCCCACCCCACCAGTGAGCGGGCTGGGGGTGCACAAGAAGCTGGGAGGGGGCACAGCCGGGACAGCTGACCCCAGCTGACCCAAGAGATATCCCATACCATATGTTGTCATACTCAGCATATAGAGCTAGGGGAAGAAAAAGGAAGTGGGGGGATGTTCAGATTGATGGCGTTTGTCTTCCCAAGTAACCGTTACGCGTGATGGAGCCCTGCTTTCCTGGAGATGGCTGAACACCTGCCTGCCCATGGGGAGCAGTGAGTGAATTCCTTGTTTTGCTTTGCTTCTGCGTACACAGCTTTTGCTTTACCTATTAAACTTTTGTTATCTCCACCCATGAGTTTTCTCACTTTTACTCTTCTGATTCTCTCCCCCATCCCACCAGTGGGGAGTGAGTGAGCGGCTGCGTGGGGCTTAGTTGCTGGCTGAGGTTAAACCGCGCCAATGTCTGTGGTCAGCTAATGCCCTTGTAATTTTTATTTCCTTCCATCTCCACTTGTAAGAGGCTGTTTGAAGGCTACTGTTTTTCACATTTGCCATGGGGTTTGTTGTCTATAGACATTAAAGACAGCTGGGTTTTGTTATCTAACTTTCAAAATTTATTTCTCACAAGACAGAACATAAGAGAGGGTCCCCTTTTGGCCAGCCTTGGAAATACTCGCTCCCTCATTCATACACACCTGAGGTTTTCCACCTTGCTCAAAAACTGGAGAGCCTGTATCTGACCTTATCTGCAGATCAATATGTTCTTCTTTGGGTTCCTGATTGCATTCAGGCATTTTTAATTTGATTTCTCTATTCTTACAGACACAACGAGATGAGAGAAGGATGGAGCTGACAGCTCTCATAATCAGCACTCATTTTCTTTCACCAGTGTCAAAATTGCATTTCCATATTTCCTTCCCTTAGTATTTTACCTGTAGTCTACAAAGGATCGTGACGGTGTGGTGAACTAGGACCAGATTCAGGAATTAAGCAGGCACATACACAACAGCCACAAGTAGTGCTGCTGAAGCCAATGCATTTGTTCAGTGGATACAAGACAACTGTGCGCTTAAGTGTTCTATAGGGCCAGGGTTTAGCATGCTGTGCTTTCACCTCTCCGATTTTGGACAAACACCAGAGCTAGATGGCTGGTGGGGATGGAGCTCTGCAATCCCTCAGGGAGGGAGAAGGAAGAAAGCCCAACTCCGGCCAGTTATATTTTACATGTAGCCCACTGTAAACTATAACTTTCCATGCCCCTTGTTCTACACCCTGCACTTTCTCTGTGTTGCGACTGCATTCATGACAGCAGGCTGCTACCATGACTCATGAAATAGCATATGGTATTACACAGGACTTGACCTGTGTGGCTCTATTTAGCTCTGATGGACTCCAATTTGGGAAGGGGGATCTTAGATGGAGGTAGGAGCTCCTGCTGTAAGGACCGGAGGCCTCCCCCAGGGAGGAGGGGACAGCTTTATCCACCCCTCCTCTTTTCTTCTGGGTGTCCCTGTCCAAAAATTGTGAACCCATTTTGATGTGGCTTGTTTAAGGCAGTACCAGCCACACCAGCAGTAGTGTGATGGCCCCATGGCCTGAAGAGTAGAAGGGAGACTGAGGGGAGGAGCAGCAGAGGGGAGGACGCTGGCTGCCAGGGCTGCTGGGGCACAGGAACTGGTGGGGGGGGCTTCCTCCAGACCCATGGAGGATGGTGGTTACTTTGTGCCTGAGAGAGCCAGACCTTGGTAAGTCAAGCAATTAGTACATTAGATGTACGGGGCTGGCTGCAACATGCTGGCCGCTCGCTTTGCTGCATGTAAATCACAACTCAGCAATTACACTTGGCTTTTCTGCTTTCTCCATCTAAGAAGGGTTTGAGGTCCCCAGGTGTCCAGCAAAACCATGGGGCTGCGAGTGAGACAACCCCCAGCAAAGGGAGCCGGGGAGTTTGTACTTCAGGTTCCAGGAGGCCGAAGCGTGGGAGGGCAGAAGGGAGGACTGGACTGTGGGTTTCTTTATTTTGGGGAAAGACGCCTTCACAGTCTGAGCACAGCCCATGCTGCTGGGGCTGTCCCTTGGCAGACAGGCTGCACTCAGATTCAAACGCCATTTTAGGCTACCAGTGGAAATGCATTTCATGGTTACCTCACAGTCTTTACCGGGCGGCCGGCCCATGCCCGGCTGCCTCTCCCCAGCGGTGAGCACAGCTGCAGGAAATGCTGCCAGCCAGGGTGGCTCTGCATGGGCAGGGATTCTCACAGCCATGAAACCCAGATCCAGTCTTCTGCCATGGGGTGAAAGCCAAAACACCAGAATGCCCTCTCCTCCTCAGGAGTGCCAGAGGGGAAACCTACTTATCCTTTCCATCCCCAGGGAAGGGATAATGCCTACCGTTGACATGGACAGTACAGCTCACGTATGCAGATATCATGTGTGCAGCTTTGCAACCCTTCCTGCCTGAGTCAATATAGGCAGTTTCTCTAGTATGTCTATAAAAAGGAAATGCAAATAAATCACATGCTGGTTTTGCCCGCTACGGGATTGTTGCATGGCCAGGGGTGTTTCTGGAGTCCATCACTGCAAACTTCATCAGCAGTGCCCTCAGGGCTGTCCCATCGGAGCACGACAGGCACCCAGTCACTGGCGGAGCGTTGTGCAGCTTGGCTCCTTTTTCCTTTTCCTGATGTGCCACCGAGACGTGTCACTCTGTGGAGCAGTGGCACTCGCGTAGCTGGGTGACATGAGCCCCTCCATGGCCACTCTGCTCCTTTATACCAGCCTCAGTGAAGATGGTGTAATATGAATACACTTGTGATCCAGAAGACATATTTTAAAAGACTCCTGACACCAGAAATTTCCTGTCCCTCATCCCCAGGATAACGCCACTAACACTGACCATGAGTGTAAGGAAGACCTGGCTGGCTGCACGCCGTCCCCATCTCAGGATGAGGGCCCTAAAGTACTACCTGCAGTGAGTGAGGACGTAACAGTTTCAAAAGCACATGTGAGACTTAGGAACCTAAATACTATTTATTTAAATTGACACTGTCACATGAGAGCTGAAGTCCTTCTGAGTGTTTCTGAACTAACGGAGCTAAAGCCAAATCTGACAAACCTAACTCTGACCAACAAGGTCCAGCAAACCCAGCCGTCGATCACCCTGCATTTAAACAGATAAGTGAAAAAAACACTTACCTGCAGGAGGGATGTTATTTGGGATGCTCTCAGCTCTTGACTCCATACAAGCGATTTGCATACAGGCAGGAGAAGCTGCTCTCAGATTTCAATACCAGTGCCAAAGAATTTATCCTTCCCCAAACCATGCGAAAGGTAAATATTCATAAAACTTCTATGTGCAAAGGCAGCAGAGAGAATTCAAATGTGTCTGGGAGGAATCTCTTTTATTTTCCTTAGGTACAAATAAAGCACCCCCCATCCCCTAACTCCCTCTAGCTCTCCTTTTAAATCTCTTTTTAATGTCTCGCTTTTTACTGCTAATCATTCTTCCCCTTTGCTAATGATGCTAACCTTAGAGCCTGCTGCAAACTGACTTGTTTCATGTCAGCTTCTCTCTATTGCCCACTTTTGTTAAGCCACAAAGCAGGTTTCAGTCTATTCAACGTCAGCTATTTCTCCAACTTGAATATTACAGTTGCCTGTTTCAAAGGTATCTCCAAGCCCACAGTATTTCTGCACAGATACCTCTATTACTGTCTGTCATCAGGATACATTGGGCTCCTCTTCTGCCTCTCTCACCCCCCGCTTCCTTCCTACATATGTGGCAAAGTCTCTCTCTGCTCTAATAGCTCTCCAGAGAGCAGGGTGAAGCAGGTCTTTACAGAGGCCTGTTAATTTTAAAGGACAAGCTTTATATATTAACACCCTTGTGGTAGTCTGCTCCCTGTGTGGCAGACTGTATCCCCACCATTTACCCAGAATTAAAGCGCAGAAGGACCGAACCCACTCCCCATGGGAGCCACTGCATGATGCCAGCCCCAATTCCCACCTCCGTCCAGCTGCAGCGAGCATCCCCAGGTGTCCCCAAGTGGGGCCAAAGCCGCAGAGTGGAGCAGAGGGGGAGCAGGGAGCCTGGGGTACGCTGGGGCCCCATTGCCCGGCCAGTGGCACTGCCAACCTGTGAGGCGGGGGCAACACGGGGAGCTGACGGAAGGGATCTGCTTGTTTAATGGAGGCTGCGTTACAGACGTCCTTCCATTCCAAAATCAATTTTCTCCCAGGTGCTGGATTCTGAGAGAGGTGGTTTTATTGTCTTGGCAAAGTGCCACCATCCTACATCAGATTTTTTTTGCACGCGGTTTGTAAGAAGCCACGGAGATATAATTTTAAGTATAGCAACATTTGTGCTTGCTGGGCAATGGAAACCTTCGAGGTGGCTTGGAGTAACCAGGAGGAGGTTTATCTCTGAGGATAAAAGATTGTGAAATGGTAACTATTTAGCATAAATTCTGTCTTCTGGCTTGCTAATCACCTCTCAGTTCAAAAGACACAGGCCTTACCCGAGCACTCCTCTGTCGGGCTCTGATGCTGGCGCGGGACTCTTGCTCCCCCCATCAGGCTGAACAAATCCCTCAGAGAGTCTGACCCCTTAAACTGAAATCAGACACTTGAGGCTTGCAATAGGGGGCAAGTTTTATCTCTTTCTCTTTGAGACATCCCTCCCCTTCATCATCCCCCCACCCAGTGCTTCCCTCCCCAAAAAAAGTGAGAGGAAAAATAAGAAAGAAGGAAGGGAAGAAAAAAGTCTGGTTAGTGCAAAGGGAGAATTTGTGGTTAGTGCTAATGTTAGCATTTCCCCTTGTTTTTTTCCCCCTGCTTCCCTGGCATACAGGTAAAATAACAAAATAAATCCCACAAAGGGCTTTCTGCCAGGCTGCCTTTGGAAGTTTGCTTAAGTGGCCTTAAGTAAGATAATAAGCAAGGAGTGTGAAAAGAGGAGACTTTGTCTTTTCACATTAGCAGCAGCCCTGTTCAAGTGGCAGTATCTATGAAAATGCTGTTCAGCCTTTAATGAGACTACAGTGTGTTAGTGTACCAGTCTAATTAATCCCATATTTTCACACAGCATAATTACTGAGCCGGGGCTGAATTATTTGGCTACTGGAGGTGGAGCAGTGCCTGCACTGTCCTCTGTCTCTGCTCCTCACAATTTATTATGCTATACAGCAAGACACCATTGAAACCTCCTAGTATAGGACTATCTGTCATCTCTACATTATCAGTAAAATACACCACCTTCCATACTGTGCTACAAGGGCTTTAGCAAATTGCTATTTTTATGGGATATGATAAAGGAAATGCTACCTTATGTTCAAATTTTTAACTGTCTCGTGTACGGAATATACAGCCATGCTTCGTGCACGCCGATTCAGTAAGGCTTCATTTGCATAGCTACAGCAGGGCTGGTTTTCACCCCACTACTTTGCTCCCAGTCAGTCCCCCTTCTTTCTTTTCCGCCTCTTTTTCCTTTTGTTTTTATTTTTCCTTTCTTTCCTTCTTCTTTTTCCTTTTTCTTTTTCTTTTTCTTTTTCTTTTTCTTTTTCTTTTTCTTTTTCTTTTTCTTTTTCTTTTTCTTTTTCTTTTTCTTTTTCGTTTTCTGTTTCTGTTTCTTTTTCTGTTTCTGTTTCTTCTTCTTTCTTCTTCCTTTTCTTCTTCTGTTTCTTCTTCATCTGTTTCTTTTTTCCTCTTTCTTTCTTCTTCTTCTCCTCCTCTCTTTCTTTCTCTCTTCCTCTCTCTCCTTTTCTTTCTCTCTCTCTGCTCCTTTAGCAAGCTGGTGACCCCTACACTTCCAAAATCTCCATCTTGCCTGGCATTAAGCTTTTTAATCCCTTAAAGTCCTTTCTCGCCCACCCCTCCTAGTTTGTGTCATTCCTTGAAACATATTTTTTGCACATTATTATTCACCTCTGATATATGATCTTGCCATTTTGGAACTGGTAGAGCCCCCCACCCCCTTCCTTCCCATAGGAGTTCAGGGAGATTTGTGGTTTAAACATTTACTCACTTGCTAGTGTTTCTGTGACTGGTTTAATAGTATCTTTTTAATGGAAGGCCAAACACTACATTAACTATATGGAACTGTTTTAAAATTATTCTTTTCAACAAAAAAAAAAAAAAGGGTTGTACCCTGTAAATTTTAAAACCAGCCTTAACAGTACATAAGGCTATTTTGTTATTGTGTATGGTTTCCATACATGCGTTGTGAGATATATGGATGTACGTATACCCAGGCAAAGTGAGATCTCAAAATAAAGAAAACCACATGCTTAATAGCACAAGCAGGAAAATTACTTCTCCAAGTTTTTAACCAAAGAGCGGCCCCAAGACTTGAGTCCTCTTCTATGCAATCTTAAATCTAATGTATTCAAGGAGCAATAAAGTGAATTTCATTACACCTTTGCTGATACAGCAGTCAAGTATTGGATCTGACATTCCAAAGCTCTTCCATATGTGCACACGGGAACCCAAACAGCTTGCACTGCCCCCCAAATTAGTGATGCCATGCAGGGTCTTTTATCAATCATCTTGGAGCAGCTGCAAGTAGCCCAAGTTCAAGGGTTAAGCAAGGTTAAATGTTAACAAACTTCAGCTTGTCAGCCTCGCAGCCTAGCCAGGCTAGCCATTGGGCAGCAGGGCTTCTGCAGGAGCCAGTCTTCAGACTGGGAGCCGGGAGCCCTGCAGAGGTGGGGCTGCCCACCTCCGAGCGAGGCAGAGCAAGCAGACCTGTGTGCACACTTACCAGCTGCAGACATCTGGGGGGGCTCTGTGCACTGGGCTGGGTTCCATGCAGATTTATTTGCATCTTCACTGCTGTCTGGACTATCCTGGTAGAAGTTTCTGAAGGATTCAGGGTGCTCTTAAGGAGGTTGTGAAGGGAAAGTTCAGAGCGAATGAGCAAGGAATAGCTCTGTGAGAGGAGCAGAGCATTGCTAAAGCCTGGCCTTCACTGCTTCTGGCACTCTATGGTTGTCTATGCTGAGGATAAGGGCTACAGCAGCATCCACAGGTCCATGCGGAGCCTGGCTGGGTGCTGTGTGGAGATACAGACCACTACACAATGTACTTACTACAGCTCGCTGTCTGGCCACTTGCTTCAGAAATGAGGACCAAGGTCTTCAGGAAACCAGCATTAGGCTGGCTCTGGTTCTAGAAATTTGAAGGGGGGTTACGCACACTAAACCTGGGGGGGTTACGCACACTAAACCTGAGAGGCCTTCTGAGTGCCTCATTTTCCAAAACTGAAATAGTTATGGAATCACTTGAAGGTGTCTCAGGCTGTTGGCCCTTCCATGTGACACTCAAAATCACAAGCTACTTTTTAAGATCATGTCTGCACATGGTCTGTAGCATATCAGTTCTTCTGTGTTAGCTCCCTGTCCTCCCACCCCTGGCTTTTGTAGTAACGCTGCTTCCTCATCACTCTTCGTATCTGTCAGGTTGTCCTGTCCTGTGAGCCATCTCTTCTTGAGGATTTTCAGAGCTCTCTTCATTTCCACTTTCCTTCTCACTTCTATTTGCTCCTTGCTGCTGTTTAGACTCCTTAAGCTGAGTTTTAAATCCTCTTCCATCATCTACTGTTGCCCTCACTCTTCATTTGTCTTTTTTGAACCTGTGCACCCATTCAAGTCCTAAAGCTGGCCTGCTATATTCTTTTTTGCAGCTTCTTAAAAAGACATTTTGAGTTAGTCCTGATTTGTTGTATTTCAGTGGCCACCTTTAAAACACTGACATGTACCTGCATTTGGTCGCAGAGGTACTCAGTTATTTCCCCAAGCTCACAGGAAAGGTCTCTCAGGATGTGACATTTCAAAACCATGAAGTGGCATCTCAGGGTCAATGGTGGCTGCTACTGCCAGCTGCGCTGGGGTGTTAAACTGCTCTGCTGGGGTCTGGTTTGGGCTGGAAGCTGAGCCAGGGATGGAAAAATGCATTCTTCTGCAGCTCCATGAAGTCCAGTGCCGGGCATGCGGGACATATATTTTGCAGGTAGCAGCCGCTGCTAAAAGCAGGCAACTGTTTCTAATGGCCTCCCCGCTGCCACCAGCTCCTGTGTGCTCACAAAGAGTGGTCCTGCTCAAGGTGGGTTACCTTGCTGCTTTCTTTTTCTCCTTCATCTCTTTCTGGAACATTTTCTTCTTCTGTTTCTAGTCTTGCTCTACTCATGAGGCTGATCGGGAAGCACCGGGCAACAGTGCAGAAACTGGCATTTACAGCCGTGGAGCTTGCACAAAACCAACCAACAGATGTTGCATAAATAGATGTAAAAAGTGCACTGCCGATACACGAGCCTATCTTCACCTGATTAGAGTGCCTTGATTAACTGCTTGTAGCAGTGCTGCCTGGGTGACGGACAGCTGTCGGTGCCTGTGCCGAGGCTGCCAGTGAAGTTCCATGTTGCGATGGTTTATTTGTGACAAGGACTCCTATGAACAGCTCCTGTGAAGTAACCGGTAAGCGGCAAAACTGTAATAGCCCATTCCTGCATCCTGTACATGATCTTTCAACTTAAGGGTGAGGAACAAAAGACAAGAGGATTCCATCCTTATTTTGGACATCTCTGTGCTTCTCAGGTCTAACAGTGCAATTCCAGTGCTCCTTGACTGTGGTTTTGACCCCTTAAACTAATAATCATATAGCAAAGTAGATGCCAACCTCAAACACAACCAGTTTATAAATGCATTTCAAAAAATTGCTTTCCATCAGTGGTTTTACATGCCATGTCGACCCTCTGTGCCAGGGTCACAGATCTCATGAGTGCCTCTGCAAGTTACCCAACATTCAAGAACTTTGAAAGACACAGCTGGGATTTAATATTAGGTGCACCAACTTACCGTGACATGTTCAACCTTTAAAAAAAATGAATGATTTCTTTAAAAGGTTGGATGTCTCATGCTAGCATCAGAACAAGCAACTTAGGGTGGGGAAAAAAAATCAAAAAGCACCAGAAATAGAGAAATGAGGAAAAAAAACCTAGGTGTGTGCTAAAATGGTGTGGAGAAAATTAATTACTGGAAGGCTTGATATAAATAAGACATTACATGACCCCTTCTGCCAGTGGGGGATCTCTGGAGGTGACAGACAAGAAAGGCAGGGTCTTAATGAATAGCCTTTCCCTAAAATTCTTTGCTGTGGGCTCAGCATAAACCTTTGCATAAAAGTGGGAGCCTGTGAGCAGTAGGAATTATTTATATTAAATGTGCTGCTCAGCAAAACATGGCAAAATTCCTATTCCCAACTGGAAGAAAATCATATTTCATGGTTGTAATACCATTAAGCAGGATACAGCGATCAGCAGTGGGGAATAGGGGTAGAAGTGAGGTTCGCTGGTGGTGGGGAAGGGGGTTTTTGCCTGCTAGAAGATGGGGCCCTGCTGGGTACCTCCCTGAATTGGGCTCTCACTGTTGCCCTGTGGCAGAGAGGAGAGAAGCAGAGAGGCGGAGGCGAAGAGTTTCCACCTGAGACCAGAGATGGGCTTTCCCCAGTGGAAAAAACCATTGAACTTAATAGGGGTGAACCCAGCAGGGTTTTATAGAGATTCCTCTAAAAAGGCAATAGCATTTTAATGGAGGATGGGATTGCTGTTAAAACCACCAGATGAAATCCTATGGTGATTGCCAAAAGGTTAAATTATTGGTTTGGGCCATGGCTTGACACCAAGGGCCACCAGGGGCTGAGCACTGCACAGGAGAAGTTCCTGTGTAATGTAAGGAAATGAGGTGTGGGAAGGAGCAGGCAGAGCTCTCTCCACGGTCACCTGCACTGACTGGGCTGCTGAGCGGGGGAAGCAGGTACAGGTGTGACCAAGGGCTCTCAGATGGGACCAGGAAAGTAATGTGAGCAGGACATGCTGGTAGAAAGCATCTGGGGAAGACAAGAAGACAATGCCATTGGTCTTGGGAAGACCCCAGTGGCAGCAAGACCCCGAAAGGGAATGTCCCAGCTCTGAAGAGCTGTTTGAGTTTTACAACTTGCTGAATTAGACCCTGCCACCGCAGGGCTGGAATGTGTACCTATGTGCTAGTATGCATGCATGTGAGTGTTTATGAACTAACTGGAGGGCTGCTCAGGAATAAATCTGGTGTTCATGTCAACAAAAATGGTTTAAAAAATGCCTACAGCACAGTGATGGTGGACTTTAAAATCTTATGGCCCCTCTTTTAGACGTATGAGCTGGGAAGCACACAGGGCCCTTGGCACCACAGGGAGGAGAGGTTGCTATTTCCTTGGTGTTCAGTCCAGAGAAAGACATGGAGGTGAGAGGAGGTTTATACCTTTGCTGGAAGATCATCAATCAGTCAACCAAGTGGACAAGCCAAGACCTTCTCTCATTTCCCTGGGATGATGCAGATCTCCACACTCGCCGTGGTCATGCTCGTGCTATCCTGGCAAGAGTAGGGCTCTCTGAGTATACCCATGCGAGGCCAGCCTCACACTTGGGGAAACGATGAGGTTGATGGAGCACGTCTCCATGGAAGGTGGCCGTGCCTTGCTGGAGGGGTTGCCCTGAGGGTGCAGAGCTGGTGTCAATCAGCCTGGCTCCAGGCTGGCAGTGAGGTTATGTGGGCAGCGTGACACCAGGGGCATAGCCCACACCGATCCTTCCCGACATACCCTCTTCCTCCAGTGACAAAGCAGAGCATGTAAGTGCAATGGGTACATGTCCGCAGAGATGTTTTGTTCAAAGCAGGCAAACTGACAGGCTTCCCTCATCAAACAGTAATGCAGCTTATACATAAAAAAAAGATCATCAGAAATCAGTTTTCTCCCAAGTAAGATAATTCTGATATTACTTAAAATACTTCAGACTTGTCAGTAAAATCTCAATGTCATTAAAATTAACTGGCATATTTAAAGATTGACTTGCTTGCTTGCTTTCAACTCCCAGTCAGCCTGACATGAGGAGGGCACTTGCTATTCTTATCTTTTACACACTTGTACTTCTTGGCCTTTAACAGCTCCTTCTGCAGCATGCACTGCTCTGTCTGCCAAGGATAACGGGTGTCACTGGTTGCTGCTAATCCATTATGGCAAGCTGTCTAATTACCAGTGGTGTAGCAGTAAATAAAATGCAGGTTCACTCACTGGCCTGCTCCTTATCCCTCATCTGAGAAGTGGGCAAATGTTGTATCACCCCAATTATTGCTCCATTTACCTGCATGTTCCCTTGACTATGGCACTGCTAATTACTTACTTTGTTAGGCAGAAGAAATATTAGGTATTTATTTCATTTGCTGTGATGATAAGAAATACAACTCCTATGATTTGTCCCCTGGACTTTCCCTTTGCAGCAATCCTAGCAAACGTGCATAAATAAAACCTCATTTTACCCTAACACAGCTTTGGTACCTGAGAAGTCATCACATTTTGATCAGGAAAATGTTCTCAGCTTTTTTCTCTAATATGGGAAAGGCCAGTTAGAGGTTTGTGAAGTGGGACTGGATGTTGTAGTGGACAAAACAGTTCATTACTGAAACAGCATTCTGCAAGATACCCACATGAAATTGCCATTCTTTAGCAAAAACAGTTCTCTGGAGGTGCTTGGCTTTCGCTGAGGAGTTAGAAATTGGGAGCTGTCTCAGCCTGTGTCCAAATGGGACTAGATGTGGTTTTCACCTTAGACATTTTTAGCTGTTGATCCTAGTCCCCTTGGCTGCAGTCACCTTTTCACTTAGACTCCAGCATCAGTAAAAATGCTGGTTAGTAGCTGGCAAAAGAATGTGATTTAACAGTATATTAAATGGCAAAACAACACAGAGAAAAAGCGAGTGTAACCTGTGAAACAGGTGGATCGTCCCAGGTAAGGCAGCAGGAGGGGCCGTCGGTTCAGCATAACAGCATCTCTGTCTCTGAGTGCCCTCCAGAGAGCACCACACAGGCAGAGAGGAGCGACATAATGCCTAATGAAAGCAAATCTGGAAAGGGGCCAAAGCCTCCTAAGACCCCAGCTGGTACTCTGGTGCTCTATTGACTCTATTGATCATCTATCACCTTACTCAACCTCTAACAAACTCTCAATTTGTTACCCAAAGCATTTATATTTCGCTAGGATTTCCCCTTTTAGCAATGCAGCCTTAAATAAATCTTTTGAAAAGGTGTTCCGAAATGGGTGTCTGAGATGAACGCCTCAGTGTGTGTGTAGGGGAGCTTCGTATGACACATTTGGTGTGATGACTGTTGGTCTTCTTAATTTCTGTGGTCCTGTAGAAATTGTCCAGTGGTGGTGCAGGCCCCTTTAGAGATTTTGTATGTCTAGGTGACCATAGAGCATGTAAGGACTTCCTTTTCCTGATCACCTTCTCTGGGATATTTTTTTTTTTTGCAGGCATCCATTTCTGGGGTCCCCAGGTTTGAAACCCAGTGAATCCTGTATACTAAAATGTCCACAGGAAATGGGCAATGGCTAAAAAAGAGGTAGAATGGATAGAGGAGAATGTGCAGGTTATTTGAAAATATTTATATATTTATACATGTGAACATATATCTAATGTATGTTTTTCAGCTGAATATCCTTCAGTTTTTTTACTTGTGTCATTCAGCGCATCTTCATGCCATTAGCCCTGGTTTCACTTACTTTGCAGCTTGCCTTTGAATTTCAAGGTGCCAACATGTGAAACAGAAACTTGGATCAGCAAATTGTTGCGGTTTCAATTCTGCCAATACACAAAATAAAGAATGAAGGGCTACAGCTGGCTGAAATGAATGTCATATGCAGTCTCCCTTCTTAAAATATTCAAATCACTCATACCTCAAGGACATAATTTAAATGTTCATTTTAGCCTCCTGCATCACCTTTAAACAAGGCACTGGCATAACGCTGCTGCCTCATTTAGACTAGAGAATAATCAAAAATCTCTTGAGTTTCCTGGCACTGTGAGGGAAGGTCTTTGGACATCCTGGACATTTGATGGCTGGAAGAGTCTCACCTTGAGACCATTCATTTCCAGGTGGAAGAATAGTGCTTTAAATACTGCTACCAAAGAAAACCCAGTTACATTTAATATATTTGATAGAAGAACAAAACTTCAGTTTCTTCTCAAAGCCATTTGAGTGGGGAGGGGATTTGCAGCTTGAGTGTTGGATGGTTGATTTTGCCTTCAAGGTCTTGCTGCTGAAGTCTCCTTCTTGGTCTTCAGTGGGAAGGAGGAGGTTGTTGTGCAGCTCCCTGGTGGTGCACCCTGCTGCGGCAGAGTGGGTCAAGCGGAGGGGGCTGAGGCAGAAAAGCACAGCTCAGAGAGCAGTCCCAGATCCACGAAAGCAGCCAGGACACTTCAGAGCTACCTGGAGAAAAAAAAGAAAACAGCAACAGGAAATGAGAGATTCTGAAAGAATCTCCTCCAAAAGCTACCCCAAAAATCAAAATGAAGGAAAAGAATAAGAAATCAGAAGCTCCTTCCTTCACCACTGCGTCCTGCACCACACACCGAATTGCCCTGTCTGCAAATATGACTGACATCACTGGAGAAGAATGTAAACTTTGATTTTAAAAAAATACCTCTTGCTGCTGCTCCTCTTTGGCAGCAGATCTCATTTCTTTGGAGTATTTTTATCTGATTACGTATGTATATGCACATATATAAATATTTTGCTAAAAGCAGAAGGATGCTTCTCTCTTTCTTCCCCTTACTTGCAACAGAGGCTGTGCACCATTCAAAGCGGGCTCCTCCAGAGACCTTCCGCACATGCTGCTAGAGGAAGAGGAGAGCAAAATGAAAATTATAAAATAGTAATAATAACAATAAAAATAACAAATAAACCGAGTGACAAATAGAGGACTAATTCAAGCTGTGTCCTTTATACCAAAAATAAATGACCCAGCACTGGGGAAAGCAGGTTGCTAAATTAAAACTAATGTGGGAGGTGCACGCGCACACACACACACACACACACACCCCCGTTACTCCACCCCAGCTGCGAGGATCTATGCTGGGGGCTTGGGTGTCTTCCCTCCCTCCTTTCAATCTACCTAGCCAGAGCCCTCTCCCTGCTTGACAGCTACCGCAAGCCCAAACTGACAGCTCTTCAAAATCCGCCGAAGAAACCCAGCATTAATTAAGTCATTGCTGGACTGTAATTTCCTTGAGAAGTAAAAAATTCTCACACAAGAAAAGGTTACAGAGACCTTTTCTGTGTCAAAATTACCATGCTGCATGAATATTAATGCTCTTAATGAAGACAACCTTTGCTTCATCAGGAAGGTTCTGGAGCAGGTGCCAAGCCTGAAGTCTCACTCTGTGGATTTTCTACTCTATGAAAGTCGGCACAATGCAATTTTTCCATTAAAATCAACATTTCCCACATGATCGTGGGTTTTTTTTTCTTCTTCTTTACAGATATGTGGAAAGAGGGGGGAAGAAAATCCCTCTGCTTTGAAATCAAACATTTAAAGGTTTCATTCAACACATTAATCAGTGCTCAGAGAGAGAAGAGAAGGAGGGGGGGGAGTGTGGGGGGGGATCTGCCTTATTTATACAGATCTCGCACGCACTTCCATAGATCACAGCTGCATTCATGTCGTGCGCTGCCCCGGGGTGCCGCCGGGCACATCCTCTCCAGAAAGGCTCAGTGGGATCGCAGGGGGATGCTGCGATGGGGGCATTGGAAAGGGGCTGGCATGGAGGTGCTGCCACCACCGCCCTGCTTGGGACGTGAACCCTGGCCTTAAGCCTTTGGGTATTTGCCCCCCAGAGACCAAGGATGGGCAGATTGATGTTCAGCCATCTGGGAGGGCATAGCCAAAGGGAGTATCACCAGAAAATGGGGGAACAAGGAAGGGGGCCCTCCCGGTGGTGGGCAGGGGAGGGAGTGAAGATGCTCAGCCATGAGGGCAGTAAGGATGCATGTTTGCAAAACATCATAGAGGAAAGGGCTGTTTCGTTGGCTCTTCCTCGTGGAGGAGAGTGTTTTCGATGGCACTGCACTGGAGAAATTGCACTGCCTTTGTGCCGAGCCATTTCATCAGCATTTAGCCTCAAATGAGGAAAGGGAAAGAAATTATGAGGAAAAGTGTGGAGAAACACTGAGAACAGAATAGAGGCTGCAGCTTTAGAGGGGAAAGAAAAGTAGGTAAAAGCCACCTCTTTCTCCCCCTTCAAAAGGAGAAAATGATATGAAAACTGCCCATTAATTATATCTTCTACTTCTACTTATTAGGCATTCATGATCTAATAATGGCTGTGGCTAACTTATAAAAAAAATCTGATTATTTTCTGTTGGGGCATGCAATGCCCTGTATATATTAAAAAGGTAAGCAATGATATATATTTATGGGTACTGATGTAATAGCTATTAGATTTATAATGCAGAGAAGAAACATAATTTTATTAGAAAGAGCAATAGTTCACAATCCTATTATTGTTTATTGCTGACGTCAGTGCTGAACTATAATAAGAATCATGTAACAACTGGAAATAATAATAAAATGCCGTTTAGATTTGCAAGAAAGTGGATCCTCTAAAACAAAAATAGGGATTATAAACCCCAGCCCTGGGCTGGCTGGGGATACCTGGCAGCAGCCATTTGGGTTACGGCAGCACTCAGGATGCAGGTCAAGGTTTTTGCCCCCTGAACCAAAGGCAAACATCCTCCTGACCCCAAATCAGCCTCACTGCAAACACCTGGGCAAGGCCTGGAGGGGACCGCCCAGAGCATTTGCGTGGGTGACCCATGCAAGATGGCCCCACAGGGCCAGACTGCTGTGTCCTCCCTGGGGATGGAAGGAGACCTGGGGCAGCGCACCCCCAGACCAGCCTCCCACTCTGAGCAACACACAGGCACCAAACTGTCCTTTGGCCTTCTTTACAGTATCCTTGACAATTTGAGTTTATGAAACCTCACATCCTAAGCCTCGTTAAAGTACTCGAACTACTACTATGCGCCTTTTATGGCTAGCTTCTGTTCTATATGAATATATACATATATACTTAGACTAAATCTTTCATTGTTGCCCTAAAAAATCTGTTTCCAAGCTGTATCTGGAACTGTCAGCCTTGCTGGTCTCTACTTCTCTATATTACTTTTTTTTTCCCCCCCTTTCTAGCAGTTTTTTTCCCTTTAGAGTAGTGTTTGCTGACCTTCAGACTCAAGAATTAACTCATTCTCCCGACATCTGTGAATTATTAATGAGGGTATTTCAGAAAGTTCCTTAGCCACTTCCTTTAAAACTCCTGGGTGCAAATTAATAGAGCTGTTTTTGGGAAAGCTTAATTTTAGCAGGTGCTGCCTCAGATCTTCCTTTGTTGCAGAGATAAACGTTCTGCTCCTGCAGAAACGTCAGACAGGATAGATACACCCTCCAGCTTCATTGCAAATACAGAACAAAAGTGTCTAGTCAACACTTCTGATCTTTCTTTGTTAATGCTTGCAATGCTGTGAGCTGTCTCTAGCAATGGCCCCACAACTGTTCAGGGTTTTTTAATGCTCCTTTTAGACTTTTCTGGGCTCTTTTATTATCCATCATTCTGTTGGCCACTGAATCTGCACTGATTTCTTTTAGCTCTGTGTGTGTGTTTGTGTGTGTGTGTTTGTGTGTCTGTAAGGAGGAAGAGGAAAGAAGGGCACATCAGTATCATTTTTTTAGCATCTTTGAACATTTCTCTATTTTAATGAAATTTCTTACCATCATTTTACTGTTCCACTAAGTCATTGCAAGCATTCTATTAAGCTTTACATAGCTGGCCCTTTCCTTTTTGAACATGGAATAGTCTAAGAATAGAAACTAGGTACTGTGTTTGGAGGAGCTAAAGGTAGGGCTCCCACACTCAGTTGCAAAGAAAGAGGCTGTGGTGCTGTGTGGCTGGGATGGCAACAGATCCTGCTGAGAAGGAGGTAGAGTGGGTGCCAGGAATACAGAGCGAGGGAGGATACCACTCCTGAGCTCCTGCTCCCAGATGGGATCCCAGTACAACAGTACATCTCACTGTCAAGATGTCCCCTGTGGCCATATGCTGGATGGATAAATCTGGCTTTCCAGCAGCCCTTACCTCCTATACCAGTCCTCCCTGTGTTCCTCTATCCCAGTGCTCACTAACCCAACTCCAACCAAGCCCTTTTCCCCTTCTCAGTCGTAGCTGGTACCCGTACTGTTCCCTAGCCCTGCCAAATCCCCTACACAAAATCCCAAATCCCTTACCATCCACCTACCATCAGCCACATCTGCCCTGTGCTTTCTATGGACAGTTAAAAACCTGGCCTGGCCACAAGCCTATGGAAAGAGATGACCACCAGCTTCACTTTAAAATACTGATGGGCTCAGCCATAACTAAGATGAGTTGAAAGTAGGACATGAAGTCAGCAAGTGCCACAAACTTAGAAATCTTCATCTGTGACCAGAAACCTGCACTAAAAGCTACAACTGAGATGCCTCAATATGAAGGTGTTAGAAAGGAAGAAAGGTTTGCAAACATTGGCGTAGCCAAGATCACACACTGAACCAGGGCAGGAACAGAGTATTTAGTTCCTTGACTCCAATATTTTGTCTGCATTAAAATAATGCAGATGGCTGAGATAGATATTCTTATAAATCAGTGGAATTTCAGTTTTCTACAGAACAAGGTGATATTGTGTCCTGTAATGATACAAATATTCTTATGGGACATGATATCACACTTAAAACTCTAAATTTTTAAAGGTGTTTCCATTACTTTATAGCAGTAGAGTGTCTTCGGAATGAACTAGATTTGCTATTCCGTCTGAAGAACAAAGAGAAAAATTTATAGAAGATCAAACAAATAAAAATACACTGAGAAAGACAGTAAGTGATGTCAACGCACTAAGAAATTAAAAACTTTGCATTAGTGTCTGAGGTTTTTTGTTGGTACCCAGGTATTATAAATAATAAACTAAACCGAAATTGTACATATTATAAAGCTGCGTTTTTCTGTAGGGGTTCTGGTGACATGTACAAACCACGTGAGCTTTACTCCCATGGCTTATCCATGTCAGTAATCCCCCTCTATAAAACTAGAGAAGGGAGGGGTGTAACTTGCATGGAGTCAATTCCATCTTCCGCTTACATTTGTTTCCAAATTACTTGACAAGCCTTGCCCATGGCTTTCCAGCAGTCTGCCTTGGGATGAATGAACTTCTGCAGCGGAGAAATTCATCTTGTGAAAAATGCTTGGTTTGGGTCATTGGAACTATTTGGGAAATATTTGGCTGAAAAATAGAGGGGAAAGTCAACTCAAGTGGAAAATCTGAGGTGAAGTTTATTCATGACTGATGAAGAATGATAATCTATATTTTGTCTGTGTCAATTTTTTTTTCTTCAGACTATTTGTAATCAGCTCAGTTCAGTCTCAAATGATGCTTGCTTTCTTTTTCCAAGTGATTCCTTCAGGCACACACACACAAAAATTAGTTAATCATGAAGATCTAATTGTGATTAAAACTGTATACTTTTAAATATAACTTTTAAATTAGCCTCTGACTGAGAAATTACTGTGAAATTATTTCTGCCAGGTTTATTTGAAATAGCTCTGGACACAAATGGGTCTCAGCTTCCCCAGGCTGTATCGGGGAAGGCTGGGCTCTGCACCAGTTGCCAACACTTTGTCACCTGGCCCAAGCACTCGCTGGCTTTGGGACACTCAAACGGTGACTCCAAAATGCATGCCCCAGACCTGTGCATTGTGTTACAGGACTTCTCCTGAGGTTTTGACCTGGGGAAATGGAAGGTGAGGAGACTTACCACCGTGCTGTGCACCTTGCGGGACAGTGTTTTAACTTTTCTGTCAAAACAGATGGGAGTTTTGCCTATTGGGAATCTTTTGGGGTGTCAACCCAGCAGTTCTGCCTCCTGCATGACTACAATCGTGCCAGGGTCACTGCAGGAGTCTCACCCTCTCTCCCCCATCACTCCTGATACCTTCATCCCAGAGAGATGAAACGGCGAATCTTGCTCCTGGCTCTTGCTGGCTTCTTAGAAAATCCTGGGCTTAATCAGGGGGTTGTTTATGGTATAGCTCCTTGTCTTGCAAGTACTACAGATGCCACTTCGTTGCACCTAAACTGCTTACGAGACAGCACTCTTATCTAATAAGACATAGCACAGCCATACATATTTATTTATATTTGAACTCTTGCCCTCTGTACTATACTGCAGGTCATGCATCTGCTCCAACACCACCTTATTAATTTTCTACTACTCTTCTCCATGGTGGCAACAGTGTTTCAAAGCCTGAAAGGAATATTTTCCTTTTTTTTTGCTTTGATCTACCTCTTTAACTCTTCAGCTGCTGAAAGGAGAGGAGTGTGGGCTTCCTGAGTGCAGTATCACAGTGCTCCTTATTGAGAATCGGGGCACAGCAAGGCTCTCCAGACAATGTCACTTCTCCGCCTGTGTAATACATTACTGTTCTGTTTTGTACCTTGCTAATTAGAAAGCAGGAAAGAAAAAAATATATTTATATATAAAAGAGCTCCCATCTGACAGACTCAAATTACAAAAGTATTCTGATATAAATTATTTAATCAGTGGGGGGAAAAAAGAAAGTCACAGTGCTAACTATCATTTCTAGACAGAGTATTAACAACCATTTCTTTCATTGGCTTCTAGTGTCTTATTTTAAACACCCATCACCAATAAGAAGCTATTGCATGATGCTTACCATAAAATATGACTTTCATCTCTTTGTCTTTGCATTCACTTGCTTCATTTACCTTCCTAACGTATAAAAACTTTTTAATTTGCCTCCCTCCTTTCCTCTTCTGTCACTAGCACTCTTGAAAACTTCTGGAAGAAGAAAGTAAAGACTTTAATTCATATATGGGACCCCATTCTGCCAGACAGATCTGCCAGTCTTTGAAATACACTCCATGAACAAGGCGTCGTTTGAAGGCGTGATTGCAGCTTTATGGCTAGGTTACAAGCCAGTGATAGGAAACCATCCCGACAAACGTGCTGATCTCTAAATCCACAGCTCCTTTGATGTCCTGCAATGATGGATGGCACCAGGAGGCCAAAGACTTGCTCGGGGCGGCTGTCCCCAGCAGCAGAGGGAAATGCGCTCAGGGCCCGAGCTTCGCCCGAGGACAGAGATGCCCACATCAGGGGCTTGGCGCCCACCTTTGCACAGAGAGCAGCTAGCCATGTTCAACCTTGGTGCACTGAGGTTGTGTCTGCCCTCAGAACAGGCTTCCAGAGACCTGTCCCTCCATGTCTGGCCTGCTTTGGCAGGTAGCTGGAGCCAGGCTCTTACCCCAGCGCTCTCCTCGAGACAGGCCCATGTCCCCCACGAGCAGACGGCAGCTTGCAGGGCCGGATCATTTCTCCCACCATCCCCTGAAAGTCAAGTCCAGAAGTTTAACAAGCCCTATTGAAAAGGGCCTTGCACAGCAGGGCTTTCATGAAACCACCAGAAATAACAGCACAGCCTGGATGACGAACTGACCCAAAGTGGGGAAAGCACACCTTTCAACTATTAAAAGACCTAGCCTCTTTCCAAAAGACAAGAGGTATCCAAGGACATTACACAAGAGCCCCCTTGTGCAAATGTGCTGCTGTGAGGCCAACAAAGTTGTGCTGCATGAAAGCAAGGGGCAAATCCCCATAACCACCTACAGGCCAGTGGCAGACCCCAGACCCCAGAGGTTTCTCATCTAACAGCCTGAGACCATGAGCAAAATGTTTTTTAAAAGACCAGGAAGGGTAACATGCGTCAAAGCCTGTGTTCATGCATAAACTGTGCCAAATCTGAAGGCTGCTCTGGGAGGGGTAATCCCAGGCCCCCCCCTTAAGTTAATGCCTGTGTCTGATAAGAGTACAAATATATTGTTTTCTGTTCCCGGTGGTGGGTGAATACCTTTTGATTGCCTGCTGAGATTACATATAATAAAAAACAGAGAGAATAAACTGCTTTTCTTTTCACAGTTATGTCACTACTATATATATATATGTATTTATATANTTTCTTCTTTGCCAACTGTGAGCACAGCGGGGCCAAAGTGTTATCTGGAAAAACATAACAATAAAAAAAGAAATGAGGCAGGAGGCGGCTGTGGCGTGGTGCTCTCTGGGCAGCCCGACACTGCAGGTGTGTGAAGGCTGCAACCTGGCAGGGCTTCTCCCTCCAAAGTCAGGGTGGCCTGGGGGTTACAGCCCAAGCAAAACCACTGGTGCAGTCAGGAGAAACACCCTTGGATGCTTCACATTGGCCAAGCCCTAGGTCAAACCCTCTTGGGCTGTTTTTTGGCCCAGCTGCACCCCCAGCACCATCAGGGAGGTGCAGAGCCCCGAGCCTTCCCTGCAGTCCCCACTCCATCGCTATCTTCATTAGGCCAGCCCGCCAGGCCAGTCCCTGCAATGTCACCAGGAAGGTGACAGTCCCCAGCAAGAGACAAAGGCTCGGTGCTCAGTTGTTCTTGCAGGGGTAAAAAGGCCCAGGTTTTATTCCCCAGCAGAGCTGCTGCTAATAGCAGCCTCCTCCTCTGCTCTCGCTGCCTCCTCCTCACCACCACCAGACGCTAGGAGTATGAAATAAAGCTCATTTTTCTGACATAACACACTAAGATCTTGAAAGTTTATGCTACAGCAATGTAAAATGAATACTTCTTGGCACAACAGAGGCGAAGTGCTGCCTGTTTGTTAACAGGGGGGGAAGTTCCTGCTTGCGTTATCTATCATGCTGTGCAACGGCAACTGGCAGCTGCCTGCAACCCAGCCCTCGACCTCCCCGCTCCTCCTGCCAGCTCCCTTCTCTTGCCCCAGTGAGACAAAAAGACTTATGCTCAGAGGCAGACGAAGCTCAGGATTTAAGAGAGGGCGTTTTGCACCTTATGCTGCTGCTCTGGTGGGGCTGCCTTACCCTCAGCCAACATCAGGGGACTCTGTCCCAGCAGCATGACTACCCCAACCCCCTTCAGCGTGCAAGTTGCTCCCCGGCCAATAGTGGCCTTTGCGCTCCTTCAGCAAGGATGGGGAAAAGAAAGGAGTGCCTCCTGCTTGTTGCGCGATGAAAATACCAGAAGTGAAGAGCTACAAGCTCTGGGTTACTCAGGGCAGACTGGAAGAAGCCACTTTCCCCTCTGGGAATTGCTGCTTGCAGCTTTTAATCATCTAAGTGAGACCAGATTGCCAAACCCAGCAGCGAAGGTGGCAAATATGGCTTCTGAGAATCAGAGACAACCAAAACCCTGGAAAGGTCTCATGCTGGTCTCTGGAGGAAAGCTCAGCCTTCACCCACACAAAGTGGTATGCCAATTCTACATTTTTGTGTACAAACACATGTAGCGCTAGCTAACTGTGTGGGAGTTTCATTGTCTTGCTCGAAAGGTACGAGTTGAGAAGTCAGGGCAATATTAAACAGCATTTATTAAACGAGGGAGTGGTTAATCTGCTCTACAGATACTAAATATTTGGTTTAGCAGAAGCTTGGAGAAATATATAAAAAAGCACATTTTATTCTTTGAATCACTTTTTCCCGAGGAGAAGGTGGGGCCACCTAATGCTAACAGGTGAAAAGAGAGGATCTTCCCTCCCTTCAAACACAGCACATTAGAGATGTAGGAGGAAGAGGGGTTGTTTTCTTCAAGAAAACTTTGAACCCACATACTCTGGTGCTGGGTGAGCAATACCCCTTTGCCAGATGCCTGATTGACTGGGTAAGCATTGAGATGAACGGTCCCTTGGAAGAATTAGGGGAAACAAGTAAAAATGTCCTATCAAAAGAGAGTATTCACGAGCACAGAGAGGAAGCCCCTGAGTCGTAAATACACAGGGAAGGGTATGATGTGTGCTTGTCCTCTCACTGAGCCCATCCCAAGGCAGCCACTCTGGATCACTTTGATCATCCAGCAGGGCACAGGGCCCAGTGGATCTTGGTCTGGTCCGCTCTGGCTGCTCCTTACACTGTGTACAGACAAACTTGTACTGATTGAGTTAAACCAATGGACACTTACTGTGACTGAAGAATGATGTACTTTGCTCCAGCCTGACACCAGTGCTAATTAATTTAGAGTAAACAGAAATAAAAATGGTACAAAGTGCAGTAAAAGTATCCAGCTTGCAGTAATTTAACAAAATCGGTTCATGCTCAGATAAAACCAGTGCAACTCAGCACACAGATCAACACCGAGGGAAACTGATTAAATGTCCAAACAAAGGAATAAAAACATTAAATCAGTTGGACAGTAAAGAGAGTCAGTTGTAAAATAGATTATATTGTCCCAACAGAATTGACTTTTTTTCTTTCTTTTTCTTTTCCACTGATTTGGTGTTGGTTTGGTTTGGTTTTGGTGTGGTACTGCTTGGTGTTCCCACCTCAACCTCTCCATTCAACAGAAATGTCTGGAGTACTTCCTTGTCCTTTTCTCCAGACACTGCCACTCCCTTCTCTGCATCAGTTGGTACCGCCAGCTCAGAAGTGAGCAGATCTTGGAGGAAGAGCAAATATCCCATGGGCAAATTGCGTTTCTTTGTTTATGATCACTCTGCCAAACACACCGTGAAAGGTAGGATTGTTTTTTTTTAAAAATGGCTTTAGAGCCAAGACCCTCTAAGATTTCCATGGGGTTTAGTCAAACTGCAGCTCACTTCTATCCAGCTTTTGTGAACTCAGCTACCTACTCTGAAGACACATGAACTTCTTAGATGGTGTGCCATGCAGACAGATGCTAAACTACCGAGGTATGAAAACATAAAATGTGGGTTAGGAGAGGGGGGCGAGAGCAACCTAGGATGACTGGGAGGCTGAGGTTCCCAGATGAGCCAATATATGGCCTACAGCATTAGCAGGATGAGCACAAGCAAATGAACACAGATTGCTGCTGTGCCTTTCACCAGACCTCCACAGGGAAAAGGAAGAGGTGCAGCTGTGCACAGGGAGGGAGGTACAGTGGCATGACGTGCATTTGCAGCACAGCCCTTGGGCTGCTGCCCCACCAGCCCGTCCCTGCGTGGAAGGCGGTGAACATGAACCCAAAGTCAAGAGGAAGCCAGATGTTCCCCTGAGCCCTCATCACTCTGCACAGCAGCCTGCGTGTTTGCAAGCACCAGGGCACACTGTGTGGTTTGTGAGTGCAGATCAGAGCTCTGTAGGGTGATGCAAGAGTGTGAAACAGTTCTCACTCCTGTTACCTAACACCATTCCCATTACACATGGAAAATGCACTTTGTCCTAAGCACTTCAACTACTGGATGACTTCTAACTGTCAGTATCAAGCACAACATCTTTAACCTATTTGCCCTTTCTAGACGTCTTTTCAGTGATTGGCAAAGTGACCCCAGATGCTGTTTTTGAAGCACTTTGGGGAGAGGAGAAAAAAAAAAAAAGACCTTTTTTATTTCACCTGTACCAAAATTACCTCTGAGAGGATTCAGATATATGTTTAGGGTCTGTACTGGGTCCAGGGTCTGTACTGGGCCCAGTCCTGTTCAATATATTAATCAATGACCTGTATGAAGGGATGGAGTGTAGCCTCAG
>VZTV01054371.1:513-10892 GCA_013400875.1 Anhinga rufa
CAATCCATTTCTGGTAAACAAGTGGTTTGGGCACATTGCCATTGCTTGGTGTGAGGGCATAACTGATGAGTGTACATCTGGAAGTTGAAAAGATGCTTTTTTTTAATTCAAATTTCTGTAAGGCATGAAAACATGGGTTATCAATGCATCTGCAAATTAAGTATTTTACTGTAGTCTGTCATCCTGAGCTTGTAAATCCCTAAATATGTGTTACAAGTTTCTAGGATATCTTTTAAAACTAGTATTGTGGGGTTGCTTGTGGTCTGGTAGAATAATATTCGTTTACATTTAGGATGACATTTCTTCAATTAAAAATATAGTTCAGGAAGTAAAACTTAATTTGTCCTTGTGTTGCAAAATGGCTATAAGTTCAAACAATAAAAACACCAGTCAATTCAAATCTTGCCAAAATGCAGTAAGTTTACCTGCATTTTGGGAAGGACAGAGAAAGTGAGCTCTTGATCCCATGCAAGCTCTGTCATTAATTTCAGTAGACTTTATAATGGTCAACCAATTATTACAGCCAAAAGTTCTTTGCAATGAAATAATTCACGTTTTGTATTAAAATAGCACATATTGCTTATTAAATACTGCTAGAAATAAACAGAAACGGCTCACGGAGGCTAAAGCCCAGTGATGGTTCCTATGTTCAGGATTATTTACTTTCCTTTGTAGTTATTAGTACACCACAGTGTCTGTTGGCTAGGATATTGATTCCTTCAGAAAGGTTTTCTCTGTGTGTGTGTATAGCAAATTAGCGCAAGCCGATCGATGTATTGTTTTATTTATTGCTTTGAAATACTCGTTTTTATGTAGCTTGCATCGTCTAGTCTACTGAAGATTGGCCAGGAGACGGACAAAACTACTACAAGGAACAGAGAATCTGTTTACCTACTACTAGACATGGTAAGGTTTTGTCTATTTGATGTTACTAACTTAAGGAATATGTTTCACATTGCGTCATTCAACAAGGGGGCTTTGGGTGGCACCTTTCTGTGTTGTAGCTCATCAACCAGTGGAAATAATTTTTTTTTCATTCTTCCTGGCATTCTAATGTGGGAAATTAATTTTTTTTTTCATTCCCCCAATGCACACATTTTTGCCTTTGTCCTTTGTTGCCTAGAACATTGTATCACATGGTTCAGATCATTTTCATTGATCACTTAATATATACAATATTAAAATGAAATTGCACGTTAAAGAAGCACTGTTCAGAGCGTGTGTGGGAAAATCCGCTCTGCTCAGAGGTTTTCCTTTCAGCGTTCTGTATCTTTTGGAAGTGGCAGGAGTGCTATATGACTGTATATCTAGGAAAGCTAAATGACTAGCTTTGAGACATGGTGAGTTTAGAGCAATGTGTTTGTCCCCAGTGTTTATACTTTGTATATTTATTTTTTTTTTGCTACGAAACATGAGTGTTGTTGCGGTACAGACCAGAAGTATCTCCATGAAATAGATTAGCAGCAGCAGGCCGAAGGAGGTGTTCTGCAAAACCGTGTGTTTCTGGTATTTTTCAGATTGTGCAAGAGTCCCCGTTCCTGACAATGGATCTCTTGGAGTCTTGTTTCCCTTACGTCTTGCTGAGAAATGCATACCATGCTGTCTACAAACAAAGTGTCACATCCTCTGCCTAAGTATCTGCTTACTGGAGATAAGACATAGCACGCATCTATGTGGCCTCAGTTTTATCTGTAAACTGTGGAGCTATTTTACTTTATGGCCTGATGAACAGTTTTGTGGATTATAAACTTTTTCCATAAAGTTGTATTTCTGATCAGTGGTTTCTTAATATGGTTGTACTACAATATAAGCTTGGTTGATTTTAGGTTGCACATTCATGGAAAATCTTTTTTTCTCATTCCTTTTTTTCTTTTTTTTTTTATTTTAGAGCATCAGTTATGTTTTAAAAAAAAAATACTACTTCTGCTATATGTTTTTTGATATTGATCATGCAAAACAAAAATTGCTTGTTTATTTCCAGAAGAAAAATGTATTTAGTGATTATTTTAGATAGTGTAGCTTTCATCTGTGTGTAAATTATTTCATATAGGGAGAGTTATAATCTTGTACCTATTGTTCTTATTGAAAACAAATATTGGATGTGCATTTCTGTGAAGTAATTACAGCATTTCTAGTTTTATTTTGAAAGAAACGTTCACCGATCTATGTACTATGACACTATCTAACATTAAAAATGTTATAGGACTGCTTATCCTTCAGAGAGCGATCCTCTCCCGATACTCTTGAACAACAGCAAGTGGTGTTGTTTGTATAAAGCATAGTGGAAATTTTTTTTAAACTAACTTCTGTGGTGCCCTGTTGGCATTAACACTACCATTGTACCCTGCTGTATAATAAACATTCTTACACATTTATCACATGTTGATAAAATGTTAGCCTTTAACCACTTTTTATATGTTTTAAATTTTTGAAATTCAAGTGTACCTTCCATAACATACAATAAACACTAGACTGTATTATCTGTAGGTGAATTATTTTTAATATAAATGTTATCCTGGTATTTTAAGCTTAAACTGTGCTGTTGTGCATTGATTTACATCTCACAGTTCATTAAATATCAATCCTTAGAGCTTTTATGTGAAGACTTCTTTTAATCCTCCACCTCTTGGCTTCTGCGATAGTGAATCTTGTAAAAAGTTGAAAAAAGGAATTAAAAACAATGTATAAAGTGTCAGTTTAGTGCCATTATCCTTTAAATCTTAATTTTACCTAATAAAGCGAGAAAAGCATTTATATAGTACGTAGCGATGCCAGTTGTACCCATAGAAATCAGTGTATTGTTAAAGTATAAAACTTGAAATAATCATAAAACAGGAGTGTTGCTAAAACCGTAACATCAGACATTACTGAGACAGATGTATAATAGACCTTTTTTTATCAATCCTGCAAATTGGCATGCAGGATAGCATTGGCTCATTTAGCCTGAAAGCTGACCAGATGGTTGTGCTCTTTAATCCACAGCATATAAAAGCTATGTGTTTCTCAACAGGCTCTGGACATTGTATAGAGCCCCTGTTCTTGATGCAACTTATGTGCATGCTGGTAACTTTTTCTATTATGAAAGAGCTGTTGTGCGCTCAGTTACAATAGCTTCCTCTGTCCGGAGGAAAAAAGTACTGGAATAAAATTGTCCTAAGGAAGTGAGACAGTACATCTATATTTTTCCTAATTATGCATTTCATGTTATAACCATGGAACTGTTTTTAAATTGATAATTTAGTACCATAATGAATAACTTTGTTCATAAAGAAGTTAGGTCGAATGTGAGACTTAAGAGTTCTATTCTGTAATATTTATAAGCTAATACTTTAAAATGTCTTGATTTTAATTAAGATTTTGATTGTAATGTAGCCTTTTGTGGAAAAAATAATGCCTGCTTTCAAGACTGACTCCTGAAAAACTCAAGTTTAAGAAATAACCTACTTTGTGTCTTTAATCTTTTTAAGTACAAAGCAATTGTATTTGGTTGTTTACCTCGGATCCCTGTCGGCTTTCCACTGTCTGATGTGTTACTGAACCAGGCCTAGAAAATAGGTAATCTCCGACAACCAGATAACGAGTGCAATATCTCTGCAAGAAGCTGCTTCTGACACTGTTGGATTAGATTTAGCTGTGAACCTTTTAGTCTCAGTAGTTTCTGTGGGAACCCTTACATGACGGTGCTGTGCTGTCTGGCACGCAAATGCCTGAGATGATGCCTTTGTAACTGCCCTTCCTGCAAGAACCCAGAGCAAGCTCAGAACCAAGCCAAAGAACAGGGAAACCGGGGGAGAATTATATGTGGCCTCATCCATGTATTGGTTGGGTTTTGGAGGGGTTTTGGATTGGGGGCAGGAGGGTGTTCTTGCTTGCTCTTGCTTGCTGGATTTCTACTATTTCTGGTTTCAGCTGAGCTGCCACAAAGCTATTCAGCCTTCAGCCTGCTTGTGGAAGGCAAAGCACGTCAAGCATGGTCCTCAAGGCAACCTGTGTCCATGCACTACACAAGCTGTCACAAGCCTGGAGAACCAAGTTTGTAGGGGAAGAAGGTAGAGAAGGAATTCCTCTGGAGCCAGCACCACCGTGTCCACAACTTAGTAAGTTCAACTGTTGACACTGTATATTGAGTCATCTCAGGTGGCCTTTTGTGCATTTCCAGAAGTGTTTGTAATTCCTGGAGCATGAAGCACAGGCGGCTGAGCTGGTCCCATATGGAGCCCGTTTGGATCAAATGTCTAAGTTGCGGGGGAGGGCTCCGCCTTGTGAGAAAGAGCATGAAGAGGAATGTCCTGTTGCTGCCCAGAAAACTATTTTTATAATTTAAAAAGATGTGTCCATCAGGACAAAAGAGCACTGTTGATAACAAGGGCTACTGTTAAACCTTTTTTGCCATAGCAATTGGTCTTCTAGATAGGGAAAGGAATTGGTAACCAAACCTGACACTTGGGGTATGCTAGTTTTGATGCACTGGAGAATGGCATTCTCCCCAGAAAATGTTGAAATGAGGCCAGTGATCTGAGGAAAGATATGCAGCCTTATTCAGCAGGTCATCATGGGCTTGTATGACTTCAGAGCTTATTCATTCCAGATTCAAGAATTCTCGACCATAAGTAAATATGCCTTGCCTCTAAACTGTATTTTTGCCAGAAGTTTCCCTGGTCCTGGGATTCAGTATTGTGATTCGTACTGGAGCGTGAACTCTAGTTACTTACCCTTTCTTACAGTATTTATAATAGTTACTGGTATGTCTGGACTAATGTTGTAACCTTTTCTTAGGTGAATCGCTCCGCCAAGCTGAACCAAACTCAGAGCTAGGTTTATAGGTGTAACCAATTACGCCGTTGAATCAATAAGAGTTTTTTAGACATAGGCCTCGAATTGTTTTCATATTAAAATTCAAGCATTCTTGACTCTATAATACATTTTGGATACTGTAGAAGTAATTTATTGTAGTTGTATTCGCTACTAAACATGGCTGATAAATTAAGGACTGAATGAATACAGAGAAACTGCTTTCTTTTCAATCCTTGTGGCTGGCCCTGAAACACTGACACAGCTGGCTGTGGAAAGCAAGGTAATTTAAATGAGAGCTACACACATTTGATTTGGGTTCATAGATGAGAACCACTGTTTTCAGTGTTGTCAAATAACAAGTTTAAAAAAAAAAACAAACAACCAACCTGAATTTCTGCCTATTTTTTCTTTAGGTGCAATCTTTGAATAATTTTTATTATAAAGGTAAATCTTCCCCTGAAATAACAGAAGTTTTTTACTTGAATTGACCGCTCCTTGTACGCTTTTGCCATTTGTCATGTTATAAAGCCTGTAAATATTTGTACTAACACATAACAAAATCAGAACGGCCCCCTGACCTGTGTCCAAAACCCTATCTAATTTGCTATTAGTCATGCTGTTTCTAGTACTACTAGGTCAACACGACCTGCTCACTGGATGTAGTGTCAATGTGTCTTACACAATTCAGTAACAGAAGATGCTGGTATTAAAATCGGAATGAAAAGCCTACGTTGAGCTTAGCATAAAGCAAAGGGATTTGAAGAGATTCTTGTGTAGACTTTCAGGCCGTTGCCTTGTTCACGGTAACAGTAATCTGAAAAAGCGCCTTCTCACAGATAATGAAGGTAAATAATAAAAAATTATACTGGCACCTGTGTGAGTAGACATGCAAGCTGCAAAACTGTTCCGGCTGAATGTTTAAAACCCTGATGTTCGTGAATCCAGTTCATCGTCCATTAACAACATCATTTCGTATCTTCTCAGTACTCGCTTCAGGTTGTGACCGGAAGATGGGGAAGGCGTTATCGCAGGTTACCTCAAACTCTTCTGCTCTTGCCCTCCCTGCCCTTGTCATTAGCCTTTGAGTTTGGCTAAATTTGAGGTGAACTCAATGGGCAGCAAGTGCAGAGAGCAGATGATCTGTGTTTGGCAAGAGCAGTATTTCTAAATAATTTAAATAAATTAAATTATAGTCTGTTTAATAGTAGCAAGGAGACAGTAGCAAGAACAGTGAAACCATTCCTTGCATAGGCACACAAAGGAAAGAAGTAAAACTAAGGATGCACTGTAAATTAATCTTACGCTAATTACGACGATACGAAAGAGGAGTGAAAAGGAAAGAGGTAAGAGGCGAACTGGAAGTCGTGATCACAGAATGCTGGGGGAAGTTGGGAGAGACTTGCTCGGTTACTCTGAGTTCATTTTGTAACTCTGATTAAGGCTAGATTGTCTCTCTCAGACTTCAGAATTGCATTTAAAAATCCCAACTGCGGTGTCGTCTGTTTTCCACTCTGTACATGAAGCAAACTCGTCCAGCTTTAGGATCATTTGTAAATGAAGGATGCTTGAAAGTGTAAAACTTGGGAGTCATCTTAGTATGAGCGTGTGTTTGTCAAGACCAAGACAGCAGAACTGGGTAGGAACATCTCTTATGCCTGTTACAGTGAGACACTAAAGTCAGTCTGTGCTGGTTGGATCTAGTTCCATTTGTGTCTTTAAAGTGGAAGATGCCAGGAATGATGTTTAGTGTTACAATGAGATCAGGTAAGTGAAAGAGCTCATCTCAGCAGGTTATTATTTTGGATAACAAAGTACTTCAAAGGGCCGAAAAGCAGCTGAGAAAATGGGCTGAGCCTGTGACGCTTGCTTTAAAGGTAACTTTAGTAGGGAAATAATTGCACCACTATTTTCATAACGATTTTTGTTTGAAAGCCAAGAAAATATGTAAACTTCTATCTAGTAAAAGCTCAGAGGGAAACCATAGCAGCGAGACAGCAATATGCATTTGAGTTTTATCATGTAATGCTAATTGTTTGCTGGCTAATCCATGGTGGCACAGGCGCCGGTTGAAAGTGGTCACAATCGCTTGCTATGGGGTGTGTGGGGTCAGAGCTCATTTGGTTTTACGTATGCCTCTTCAGCTGGCGGAAATGGACACGGTCCCGTGGGTTTTGCTGGCCGAGCCGACGCTTGGCGCAGTTGCAATAGGTGTCACAGGCCCTTAAAGAAGGATCCTGGAGCACTTCAAACCAGCATGGCCTTGGAGCTTCTCGAAATCCCAGTTACCGGCAGAAGAGCCAAGCAGCAAAAAAAAAAGAGGATTTGCATACGAATATTGTAATTTTGCAGGTGGGTGGATAAGGACACAGCCTCCGGCAGAACGCTGAGGTGCCCGGACCTCAACTTCTAGGTCTGTATGCTGTTAAGAACGCGGTGACCCTAGCGTGGAGGGGGAGAACGCAATTAACACCAGTGATCACCGCTGAGGACCATTTTAAAACCACCGTATACCCTGCGTGAATCAAGCGGGACGGGGCTGTGAGGAGGTGGGTGGTTTGCCAAAGCATTGGAGCCGCCATGCAAAGCAGGCGAAACCCCTGCTGCCTTCTCCCCGAGGAAAGCTACCAATAAACATCCTGGGGTATTGGAAAATGTCTTTTTCTAAACTTGTGTTCTAATGACTCCAGCCTGCTGACCGACAGCCCGGCGAATAAAGGACGGGCTCATCGGGTATCTCGTTAGTCCTCAGTGAGCAGGTAAAACACGCAAGCTTTTCAAAGTCACAAAGCCTTGATCAGGTTTATTCCTGTCCAGCTAAACGGGTGAATATTTGTGTGTATGCTTGTGAGCTATACTGCTGAAAAAGGATTAGTGTTTCCAATTTCAGTGAGCAAGCCTGTGGCTTCGGGGAGAGGAAAAAAGCAGCATTGTTGTACGAACAGTCTATAAATGTGGAGGGGTTGGGAACCCTAGCCTGAGAAAGCTTGTTGGGAGGCTGGTTTTATGGATCTCGTTAAAGAACTACTAGGGGAGGCATAGCGAAATGGCCACACTTAAAACCTATAAATATTTTTCTGGAAAAATGCCACTAGTTTTTTTTTTCCCCTTGGTATTAGCTGAGCTATGGAAGTTTGTTAAGAAGAAAAGTAAAGCAAGTGTAAAACATTTAGTGGCCAACACTGCTGTCCCATTATTTCGCCATTTTTTTTAAATTAGTTAAAAAACAACATTCTTAATATCAGGGAGCTGGAGGAAGATAAACATGTCAATAATTTCCTGGGCGTGATTTTTATTCTGCCACCACCGAAGTATGCGTGGGATTAAGAACTATGATCTGGAATTCCCAAAGTTCTCAAAATATCCTCCAAATCATGTTTTGAGGGGGGAAGCTTTAGCACGGCCCAGTGCATACTTTGAAGCGATCGTAAATCACCGGACGTGCTGAACGCTGTGGACTGCTGCAGAGGGCTAAAGGATCTGGTGAGGAAGGAAAGGGTTCTGCAGAAAAATAAGAGTGGGCACTTAATCCGCAGCCTAGCCTAAAGCGTGTTATTGTGTAATGGCTTTGCTCTTAAATAACACTGTGGGCTTTGTGCTTACAGACCACCCGCTCTTCCTTAATTTTGGTGAATCTCCCTATACCTATTTTCTACCTTCATTACTGTCTTTCACAGAAGTAAGACTGAAGTGGCAAAACAAGCACGCCCTTGCCGAGCCACAGCAGCGGCTGCAGCCTCAGCAGCTCTGCCCAACTCTAAAGCTTTTCGGTAAATCAGAAACGGGACAAGAAACTTGAGTTGTGAAGTTAAAGGTGAGCATCGAGGAGCTACTCATCTGGAAAGCATCGTCGGCCGTGCACGCCTACTGCTGTCAGGGCTCTGTTGGAGCAAGGGCGCGCTCGAGGCGTGCGCGTGAGGCAACGGGGGATCTTGGGCTGGGAGAGTTGAAAACTTCTGCGCGCGTGGGTTGGCTGCCTTAAAATGAAATGGGTTTTGCAGGATTAGGTTTCTTAGTTTTCGGCTTTCTAGAGCATCTGCTGTTTGTGTGGCTTGCAGGTGTGTTAGTAAAAGCTCTCAGGAAAGGCCATGTTTCTTTTCCTAAACTTGCCGAGGTTTCCATACAGAGCCTTTTGTGACCCTACCAGTAATTGCGAAAACATGAGCGAAATACACGCAAACCCTGTTGGCTTCTATTTATAGGCAATACTTGATCCTAGGGCACGTCAAACCCAATGAGCTCCCACTGAAATCAGCGGTGAGTCTGTGTTTCAACACCTGGCGATATTAGGCTGTCACTGTAAAACCCAACTCCTTGTGCAGGGCTTATTTTTAGGCACGGGTGTGATTTTGGTACTTAATACTGCTGGGTGCTGCTAATAAATCTGGGTAAGCGGGAGAAGAGGCAGGCTCGGGCCAGGCAAGCGGAGAGGCTGTAAATCTGAAACAGTAAATTTATGGTTTAACAAAATTAAATTCTGAGTGGTTATGGCCTCTAAGCTAGGCATCTCAAATTATTTCTGCAGGGCCAGACTAGAAATGCTGCGTAATGTATATGGTATTACAGAGCTTTGCAGGGTTTTTTGCCTTAAACGCTCCATCTGGAGGCGATTATAACTCGGAGAGGGTTCAGCGGATTCTGTTGTGTCTCTAGTATGGCCCACGGCGAGAGGGAATGATGTATTTTTCATTATCTGCGTGGTCATCGTAATAGAGTATAGCAATTTGTCACATCAGAATAATGAACTGAATGCATATTTAAATCGAACATCTGTACATAATACTACCACGGAGGCTATCTAGCATTCATAATTACTTCAGCAATAGTTTAAAAATAGAGAAAAAACTGTACGCCGGGAAATGAAGCAGAGGAGCATCCTCCCTGGCGTCACCTCTGGGGCAGCAGCAGGCTTCCGCCACCGGCGCAAGAACTGCCTTCAGGACGCTGTGCTTCGGTCAGCACAGTTAAGTGGCCGCAGAGGGTTGTTCGTCATCTTTGCACTGGGGAATTGCTGTATTAACACAGCCTGATGAGCAACAGTGGAATGAAACGGAGCGACTTTGCTCCAAAGCACAGGCAAATGCTTTCCCGGTCTTAAGCCTGAGTGCTACCCAAGCCGACCGTGCTTTGGGTGTGTGATCAGCTCAGCTCCCTTCTTCTGCTTTCTTAATATTTTCCACAACATAAACTGATTTTGCAAGTATTTAGACAAACATGGTAGTCTTGCGGCACTCGCAGTACTGTCATCTGAAGGGGGACGTTTGTGGAACTGGGGACTGTTCTTAACGCATCTGAAAAATAGGCGCTTCTCACATTTCTTAGTACCTGTCGGGCGCTTTTGCCTTATTTTCCTGTACTTTTGGTGATAAACTTGCACGACTGTGAAAACATTCAGATATCTTCATGTGAGCTCTTCAATGGAAACCCAGTGCGGTATGTATGGTGATGCATCAGAAGAAGTACTGCGTTTCTGTATTTCGAAATGTGAAAGCGTTGTTCTGAACGTCATCATGGGCTTTAGGTAATTCATTGACAAAGACGACTGAGGACAGTCAACCAGTCACGGTGAGGACAGTCAACCGTTGGAA
>VZTV01054378.1:0-14943 GCA_013400875.1 Anhinga rufa
AATGCAATCTCTTCGGGGCAGGGACTCTCCTTTTGTGCATGTCTGTAGAACACCTAACACCGCAGAACTCGGATCATGGTTGAGCCTCTAACTCAAAGAGTAAATAATAATAATATGCATTAGCTGTTAAGTAGGGGAATTAGGGGTTAGCTTATATGTAAGCACCGTACATAGTGTAATGATATCCTCGTGCTTAATGCAACTGGATCCTTCCATTATTAAAGCAGCAGGCGAACTGATGTTTGATCTACAGGACTAATTCTAGTTTTTGGAGACATCAAACAGCTGCTTTTCTTCTTTCTTGGCAAATGCGCATGTTATAAGCAAATCTGAAATTACCAGGTTCACAAGTTGAGTTTCATGCAGAGAAATGTTTACTTTGATGCCAGAGAACCTGGCTCATTTCCATTTACAGTAAATGAGGAAGAAAATTGATTTGCAGCAGCAGGAGGGGTGTCAAACCCTTATTGCTGCTCAGGACATGTATGCACTGCTAACCAGGAAGATAATTAACCTAAATTAACCTTCTGCCTTAAGATGAGTCATAACTTGGGGAGGAGGGGAGTTGGGAAGCGGGGGTGGAGAGGGTGTAGGGAGGAGTATAGTGCTGTAGAGCTGTATCGACACGTCCTGTGCATTTCCAAGCAAAGATGATGGGCCCATGTAGCAACTGATTAGATTTAAATGGAAATTTTGGATGGACATTTTTACCTCATGAAGGAGAAAAAAAAGTTGTGGCTTAAATTAGGGTTGGACTGTGAATTACATAGGGAGTTGTGTCTGTAAAGTGGGGAAGAAAGCTGTATTTCTAGGTGCTGCTGACAGCCGTTGGGTTAGACCAGCCAGAAGAAGTAAGCTGCAGCTCATTAATTTGACCAGCTGTTAACAGGATGAAACGCTGTGATTGCCACTTGAGAAGGGGTTTGGTGCTTTGGTCAACCAGCTGCGTTAATCATATTTTGAATGCAAAGGTTATCCATTTCCTACAGCAATGGTGTCCCTGGGCGTAGCATCACACAGATGTTGTGGGTGTCCCATGACAGTCTGGCAGTTAGACCAGCTGAATAGGATTTGCGATGGCTGGTCATAGGGGTGGTCCTACACCCAAGAAAACAAGAGGAAGATCATGTTACTCTCTGCCTATGTTTTCCTCATTTGTATAATGAGGGTTATTTACTGGCCTCATCTGCAGGTCACTGTAAAAGCTCTTGTTGAAGGGCTACGGGGTGGGGAGGGTGGAGGCAGGAGAGCTGCCAGTGGTGGGACTCTGCTCTGGACTGGGTGGATGAGGTGGTTCCCAGGTTGATGTCATGGCATGAACCATGCCGCTCTTATCCACCTGCCCAAAAGCTGTTCCATGATCACTCCAAGCTCCTCCAAGGTGAGCAGCAGGTGGGGCTGAAACCTCCCTTATCTGGGTCCAGGCCTTGGACATCATTTGGGTCATGCCAGAGAACAGTTAAGTATTACTATTTTGTATTTCCTTCACCATGAGGTACTACTCAGACAAAGCTAAAGCTGGATTTCTTTGTTTGTTTGTTTGTTTGTTTGTTTTGGGGAGCCTTAGGGCTTCAGATGCCTAAATGCCTTTGACATAGCTCCTGGTGAAAATCAGAGTCCTGGGGTGTATGCAGAAAACCTGGCAGTGTGGCAAGCAGAATCACTCAGCTGGAGGGAGGCTGCCCCTGGCTCCATAAAGATGGGTGCTCTGCTGAGGTCCCACAGGAACAGCTCTGGGTCTGTGCCCACAGCTCAGCATACCCCAACACACACCCTCAGAGACACCCCACATTCACCAGGGTCCCTCTCCACTCCCCACCTCCCAGCTGCAAGTGCAACCTTCATTTCAATGAGGCTGTGCAGAGCTCATCCCAAGTTAATCCTCATTCCCACCAGCCATTTCGCATCCCAAGAAAATTCCTCCCCTTAATAGATAACATCCAGGGTATTGGGAAGAAAACATCCATTTCAGCGAAACAAATCCCCGGTCAAAGGCATATGGACTGAGAGGGAGACAAAGTTGATCAAAGAGCCTTGCTGCTCCGCCTGGACCTCACGGAAGGTTTCAGCTCCCAGCTGAAGGGCAGGTAACCTGTGTGAATCCTCTGTGTTACCCGTCCTCCCCTTTGAGCAGTGGAGATAATCCATACGTCTTCACTAAGCAGGTGTGAGGATGCAGACACCATGGTGGTGAGGAGTGGGTCAGTACTTCAATATGGTGAGAAATCAAGCCTCCGCTTCTCTGGTGGCTCTACTCCGCCATCTGGAAGTGGGAGAAGTGATTGGTGAGGCAACACAGTTTTGATTCATCCAAGATGGTTTTGTGGGAGAATTTATGCCGATTTAAACAAAAGGTTTTTGGGGAAGCCGGGGAACATCTCGAAAAGTCAAACCTTGATTTTTTTTCACTTGGTGTTTCTTGCCTTTAAAAAAAACTATAAATATTAAGTAATGAAAATCATCCAGGGAGAACTTAGAAACAACACAAAATGGATCATTTTGGAGTCAAATACAGCGTTCCATTCATCTCGAAGCAAAATGGTTTTGACATTTTTTGGTTCTTTGAACAATTTGGGAAGCCAGTGAACCAAAAACAGCAGATGCATGCACCACCCTCCACCTGCCCAGCACTGACACCGACAGCTGAGAAACCTGATGTCGGAGTGAACGCATCCTGCACCTCTGGCTTTATCTGCCTGGACAGATGCATCCAAACATGTTGGCTGCCAGAAAGCCACTGTCTGTGATTTTAAACCACATAAGACACCCCCTCCTTTCCCCTATTAACTTTTTAAGCTCATTGGCCACTTTTAGCTAAATCCACCAACACATTATCAGTCCTAGTGATTTAAGTCCCTCCATGTCCTGGCGGACCTGTGCAGGATCTGCAAGCAACGTGCTGCACTTTCCGAGCCCCAAATGGGGTCCCCCTCCTCCAAAGACAAACAGGATTTCTTTTGAAGTCTAAATGTCTGTTCCTGGGCCAATAAAGTCCTTCAATTTCCCAGCAAGAAGGTAAAGGTGGTGAAAGGTGTTAGCAAGCATCTCCTTGTGAACTGCAATTAGCAGCTGGGTGAAGGGGGAAAGTGTTGGCAGAACAAGGGGAGGCGATGGCTGTCTCACCTCACTTGAGATGGGCCAGATGGGCCAGGCATGAGCCCCAACACCAGCACTGGAGACAGTCTGGCAAGCCAGCCCCAGGCCACTGGAGTCCTAAAGGGAGGCAGAGGGGTTTCCTTACACCATATCTCATCCTACTGGTGACGCTTGAAGAGGGTTGGACAACAGACAGGGAATAGGACCTGCTTGCAGAGAGTCCAGCCAGGGAGATGTTTGGTCTGCCTTAGAAAATGGAGCCATGATAATCTGCAGTCTTGTGAGCTGTATTTTACATAAGAATGGCCATACAACCAGCCCTAAGCTCATCTCACCCCATCTCCGGCTACTAACAAGGAAAAGACATCTGTCATAGGCAGTAAGAGCTGTAGTTTTAGGGCTTTCTTGACTGCTCCACTGTCTCCGAAGGATGTGGCTGTGGACAGAAACAGCTCTGCTTCATAAATGGGGCCGGGGGGAGTTGCATATACAGGGAAGAAGTGCAGCTACTGTGAGAAAAAGGAAATGCAGATGTTCCAGGCAATTTCCCCAGGTAGTCTGCAAAGTAGAGGGAAGGAGGACAGAAAAAAGAAGAGTCATGAAACTCTAACAGAGTTTTTGGTGTCTAATCCTCAAAAACTGGTCTACACAGAGTTCTCACCGAAGATGGTGGCAGTTTTGGTATAGACTTGGTGACAGACCCTAAGCAACACACCCTTCTGGGACTGGCCCACTTGCATCCATCTGATCCCACCTTTTGATGAAGTCAGTGTCAAGCAAACAGGACAACCCAAGGATATCCATAGAATCAAACTTTAATCATACCTTTGAACCTGCTGCAGAAGCAACCGAATTCAGCACACTCGGCATCAAAGAGCATCACATCTATATAGAAGCCCTTATATCAGGCTATTGGCTGGGGAGTGTATGTCTTAGGACTCACGTGGACCAAACATGTAAGAAATCTGGGGTTTGCACATCTGTTTCTATCAACAGACAGTTCACTTGTACAAACACATCCAGTCTAAGGGCAAGGCGAATCCTTTTCAATATTAAGCCACTAAAAGACAGAGGAATAGGTTGAGGACTGGCTAGCAGCCAATGAGGTTTGCAAAACAGTGGAATCTAATAAAAATAATTGAAATATTTAAAGGCAGTTGCTTCATTTTATAAAGAAGCACCTGCAATGATTACCCAAAACATTTGCAGGTGGAAAAAGGGCTGAGCACGTCATTGGTGTTAATATCATTTTTGCTCAGAGGGCAAATTAGGCATTGTAATTGTGAAGAATCATTGGAGCTATTTCAGTAATGGGATGACTCTGATAATGAAGGATGATTCCTTTAGATCCCTCTAGTGTGTTAGCCTGCAAAGCCAAGGCTTCGGTGTATTAAAAACCTAACATCAAGGCAAAAGGTGTTCTCTGCAGCCAGGCACTATATATCAAGAGTCATTTTCCTGCTTCAGCCTGTTAACATCTTGAGAAAATAGAGGATAATTCACCTAAAACCCCTACAGCCAATCCCTCAGCTGATACAACTCAGCCCATTTCCACTGACTTCAGTAGGAAGCTGCCATTTCATGCCAGCTGAGCATCTGGCCTTTTGGATTTTAGTCTGGGTGCTGATTCATCACCTCCTAATGTCTGGCTGGATCCCAGAGCACTACGGTGTAGCTTCAAAACACAGCAAACACAGGGTAGGAATACACAAGGAAGGGGCAATGTATGTCTGCATCTTCATCTAGGGGCAGTCTCCAAATGGAGCTATGTGAGCAGCCTGGCCTCCAGCCTCAGTATCAGCCTGTTACCAAACACATCAGAAGCAGAATTACACATTCTCTTTAAAAATAGGTGCATTTAAGCACACACACCTGATCCTTGCTCTCCTGGGTTCCCAGCAGGACATAGCCACCCTTCTGGACTTGATCCAAAGCCCACTCATTTCCATGGGAGGAGACTCTATTTTCCATAAAATTTAGACCAAGCACTATTAAAAATTATTTCAAGAGATGGCAAGTAGGAGTGATCTTCTGATTGTGCTTCACGTGGGCATCGGGCAGTTTCTTGGCATTGAAAAATAGATGCACTGAAGAACCTGGGACACAAAAAATTGTAAGCCCAGTTTGGGGCATCACAGAGACAAATAGTTTAGAAGACGAAATATGGAAAAGAGCAGTCAGACGTTCTTCAACATCTTGCTAGATGTGAAAACAAATGAAATAAGGAGTATCCTGGAGAAACATGAGGCTCATCAGAGATGCTCATTCTGAGTCCCACTGGCAGTGGCTCTATTGTCTCTTTTAAATATGCCAGAAAGTGACCTTGAATACGCTGTGTGACTCAAGCTATGACATCCACACTGTCTCCATGGCAGGGCTCAAGTTGGATCCATGTTCCCGCGTTCACCTGAAGTTCGGGAAGTCAAATGTGTCACTGCAGGTTCAAAGCCAGCAGCTAGCAGGTGGACCATATGGGACACCAATAAATCTGAACTGAGGGCAAGCTATCTCAGTGGACTGGAGAAGTCAGAGCTGTCTGTTCATGACATCAGGAGAAAATCCAGTAACAGGCATGAAGTTGAGACTCCCCAGCAGAGTCTGATGAGACCTTTCGGTGCACAACCATCATTTTCCAAAGGGAGCCAGACCCATTTTTTCATCCTCTTCTATGCGTGGTTTCTTGGGTAATTTCCATGCCTGGAGAAAGATGAGTGGAGAGGAACACTCCTTCACTTGAGAACATCAGCCTTAATAGAGGATTCACAAACTTAGAAAAGACTTTTCATACACAAAGTGGAGAAGACTTCATATAGGCATCATCTGGCCAAGTGCAAACACATGAAATAAAGCTACCTGGTTCTGAGGTAGTCCTCATGGACACCTTTTATAGGCCATGGAGATCTGGTTAGTACCATCAGTGGAGTAAAATTTATCTCATCCTAAAGCAGATAAGCTGAACTTCATCCTTAGTTCCCACTGACTCTGAGGATCTGAAAACCTTTGGAGGGGTAAATTGTCCTGCTGAGAGCACAACAAACATGAATTACAGAGCATTTTGATAATGTTGGCCCCAAAACATGAAGACTTCTTCATAACTCTGGCAGTGGCTGATAGTACTTCACTACTGAAGAAGCAGATTTCAAGAACACTGCCATTTGAGGGTTGCAACTTTCTTTGCAAGGAAGATAACTTCCGAGTCCTTCAAGACTGTACTGTTGCTCATCAGCATAGCAAGTGAGTCAACAAGGGCTTCAAAGATAGCTTAGCTACAATTTAGGGGACTAACACCTACTGACTTTAACTGCCAAACAGTGAGTTCTTCTCAAGTAGCAGGGTACACCTCTCATACCTGTTGGTTGCCATAGGTGTGAAAAAGTTGGATGCATCTTTTCCGTTGAGGAGCTGAGCCTTGGTGCCCATCAATGGGCACAGGTGGATAACTAAGCCAGGTATCTAGCCAGGTTTTGTGTGTAGCCATCAAACTTTCCCAGAGATCTGCAGATTCCTTCCAAAATGCTGTATGGCAGTACAGGACAAGGCTCTCTGAAAGCAGATGTGTCCTTAATCTAACAAACAGAACTGAGCATTACATGATCCAAAAGCTAAAAGATAAAGCTCCTATACTGGATTGCTTTCATGTAACAAAATGTGGTGTACGTCTGTCCAAGTCAACCTTATTCAGGTCCCTTTATGGTCAGCCGAGATCTTGCCAGGAAAGCCTTCAGAGCTATGAGATGCATTCACTCCATCCTAAAGCACACATCTAAAACAGATGACTCACTAGATCAGCCAGAGCTAGAAATAAATCATTCTTTCAACCTAAAGTGGAATGAATTTACTAGCAAATGAGATAAACTCATTAAATCAAGGCCATCCTTTTTTCCTACAAAAGATCTTTTTTGGCTTGCTATTTAAATCTTGCTCCTGGAATCACTGGGTGGGGTCCTCTGTCTTGTGTGATGCCAGGGATCAGACCAGATGATCATTTGTGTTGTTACCTCCCATTTTTAGGAGTCTAGGAACTTACTGTTTTATTCTTGCATCTTACGGCTCAGAGTCTGCAATTGCCCCAACAGTGCAACCATGTGTTGTTGGATTTGCAAAGATCAGCTGAAGACAAATCCCCTGTAAGGTTTGTTCTGCATATTTCTGTTCTTAGGTTCTGGATACGAGAGAAGACAGATGGGCCCAGCTACTGCAGGAAATCTTGTGTCTGTTTTCCTTCATGATAGGACACAGCACTACAGAAGCCTGTTCTCAGGAGTCACTTGCCTAGTTGCACAGCATCAGCAAGTTGAGGAGTTTTGGATAACATCTCATGCCTCACTGCACAGCCATGCCTAGTCCCCTCCAAAGCCTACTGAAGTCTGCTCCTTCTGCAGCACCAAGGGGTGTTGGACCAGGTTCACAAACCTGAGCACCATTAAGAGAAAATACTACCAATATCAGCATTCTCCACTCACTTACACCTACTTTGCATTTTAAATACCAGTAAATGACCGCCCAAGGGAACAGAGAATCAGACCCATCAGTGTGGGTATATTTCAGCAACCCAGACCCCAGGAATTTTGGAAGTTCACCAGCATTAAGGATTATTAATGCATATTGAAAAATAGCTGGAAATCTACCCAGCATTGTTAAAGAATCATTTAATTATTATTAACTGAGTCACAGAGGGCAGGCAGGCAAGTTTATGAAACTGATACACTGAGTAACCACAGACTGTAGACAACGAGATTGCTATATGCCAAAGTTTGTAATTAAACCACGGCCCAAGGATGGGCCTGCAGCCTGCTGCATTCAGCAAGTGCCCTCTGCTGGACTCCGGTCCCAGACGGGATCACGCCTTCTGCATCCAGCCTGCGAACTTCTCTGCAAGGCTGGGTGCACCATGGCATCCTTCCAGCATCACTTCCAGTCGACTGCCCTTTAGAGCAGTTGCCTCCCATTAGATTTCTCAGCAAAAGCAATTTTTCAGAGAAAAAAAAACAAAACAACTATTAAGTTATATCCCGTGTCACCACAGCTTGGTTAGACTTGAAACACGGGCGCAGCTCTGAACAGTTCCTTGCCCTTTCCATTCCCACCAGCTTGTCTTGGTGACTGGGAAATGTCCATCTTCGCCAGTTAACTCACGATGACTAAAGCAGGTGGGGCTTGCACGGTGAGGAGATATGATGTGAGAGAAATGAGTGCAGTTAAATAACAGAGCTTTCAACACCCAGCTCCCAGGGCCTTATTTAGCTAATTAAGCCATGCATTCCCCTGAGGTGTTTCCAGTGCACTCAAGAGCAATGTCAAAGTCAAATTTGCTGCTGACCATTCATAATGGCCCATGCTGACCATTCATAATTCCTAATGCCAAGCCACAGGAGCTTGCTTAGAGAACATCGGGGTTCCCTGACTAGGGAGTGCCTGGGCCAGGGTGCCAGGGTACTCTCTCAAATGCTGTGAGGACACTCTACTGACCAAGCCCAACCCCACTTGAATCCCTCCTCTTCCCCAGCTTTCTCCCTGCAACACACATATGCCATATAGCAGAATCCCAGACCCATAACAGGTCATCAGGAGACATAAGTATCCTGCTGGCCACCCCCAGGTGACCCTGGGCGAGATGCTCTCTGTGCTTTTTGCTCCATTCACATTTTCCATCTCCCTCGCCTGTTTTGGCTGCCAGGTACTCAAGGCAGGAACTGTCTCTTGTTAGGTCGACATGTAGGACCTAGCACAGCAAGGCCTCTAGGCATGCTTATAATGCAAACAGAAAGATTAGATCAGGTCTGGCCTCTCTCTCAATGCTGTGGGCAGCAGAAGAGTGTAGTGTTTGCCTCTTATCTGGAGTCTTGGGGGATTGGCCCAACGTATTGACATAAACTGCTGCCAATGTCAGTTTACACTAAGAAAAACGGGTTATAAAATGTGTTGGCTCAGGAGCAAGATCAGAGTCCTGGTAAGGCATACCTCTGTGGAGCCAGTAACCTCCCACGGAGAGGAAGGGACCAGCCAAGTCAGTCACAGCTTTGGACCCCCAAATGAACTGGGTGCCTGGGCAGGAGTCTCTAACTTAGCAAGGCTTCAATCCAAAGTGTGGGAGCGCTGGCAGGATGTCCATAGTGGGCTTGGGGTCCTGCAGGCACCTGCAGAGCTGTTCAGAGACATATGTAAAGCAATTTTTTAAAATCTTGTGGGGAATCAAAATGTTAGAGGGAGAAAAGACATATGTCAGAGTAATCTAAAATTGAAAACTGCATTTTCACATTAAGAAATGTCATAAGAAAATGAGAGTGCAAGAAATGCTTTACTGAGTCAGAGCAGCAGTTAGTGTAGCTCCGTAACCTGTCTGTGACCACAGCAATAGCAGATGCTCTCCAGGGAGGCCACTTTCTGCAGTCATTGCCCTCATGATGTCCCAGCATCCACAGACATCACACAGGAATGCTGGAGGGTGCACCTCTGCCTGCTCCTCTACCTATCTATGGATGAACCTGTTGTCCATAAATTTGTCTAGCCCTTTTTTGAACCTGACGATACTATCTGCCTCAACAGCCTTCTCTAGCAATAGATTGCAGGAGTTCATCAATGCTTTTTTTCACGTTCATGAATTAAAATTCAAGAAAGTCATCTCCAGAGTCAGACACCCACGTGCAGACTGTCTCCACGGGCATTGGGTGCCAGGGCTCCCGCTGCAGTCCGTGGTGTGGTGCCTCATGCCAAGTGAGATGCCCTCAGGCTATGGCTGCAAAGGGCACTGGACTCCCCGGGGTCTTCTGCCACATCTGTCAGCCCTGCTCAGGGGTCTGCAATCCCACGTGGCACCATGCATTCACCATGTGAACAGCTCAGCCAAGTCCCTCAGTAGCAGATCCCAGAGATCCCAGTGCAGCTCACCCACGTTTGGTTGGCTGGATCGCTCTGTGGGCTCCAGTGACCATATCTCTATGAATTATCGGGAAATCTCAGGCACCAGCTTACATGGTGTAGACATCTAAGTGTAGGTAGCCAAGTCTGGTGTTGAAGCCTATCAGGAAACATATTTTAATTAGAAGAGGGAATTTTGAAATTAAACCAAAACTGAAAATTTTGTTTTTCAGATACTCTTTTCTATTTTTAAGTGAGATTAACCAAAAAAATCATAGGTTCATAGCATAATCCAGGTTTGAAGGGACTTCAAGTCTCTACTCCAACTTCCTGCTCAAAGCAAGGCCAGCTATGAGGTCAGACCAGACTGCTTTAATTACAAAATCACAAAACCTTTAGCTACAAAATCACAAAACAAGGTTCAGAGCTAAGAAGCCTGGTTTGATTGCCAAGGTCTCTGGCAAATATTTCAACCAGATGCCAGGGGGAGCTCTGAATGTGCATGCAACAGCAACATCAGATAACTGTCTATAACCACAATGACAACTGTCTACCAGTGAGACCTGAAGAGGAAGGAATCAGGAAACCTCCATAACCACACAAGAAGGAATAGCAGACCTGAAGTTGCCATCAACTAATGACCACCAGGTTTCAACAAACAAGACAACCATGTCCTCAAGCACCTTTCTGCTCTGTAAGGGAGACTGGATGTGTGCTCATGGAAACTGCAATCTGAGTGACGTGGGCCGGGCCACACAACAGAGAAAGACCTTTAACATTTCTGAAAATTAAGGATGGTAAGTTTGTACATCACGTGTTGCATCCCAGGGAGAGGAATTCCTTAGGGGCCTCGTCTTACAACAAAGGAGGAACAGATCCAAATGGTCAAATAGCAGTAGCTTCAATAGGAGAGACTTTACATGAGTCAATATGTGAACTATTCAAGAGTGTTTCTACTTATTGATTTAAAATCTACAACCCTTATCAACAAGGAGAGAGACCATACTAGCTTTTCTTTAAGCCAGATTAAGAAGGAAAGTAAAGGTAGATATTTAAGATAAGGAATAAAACAAGTGAGTTGTTGTATTAAAATAAAACCAGTGTAACGCATGGAGAAAGAAAGACATTTTTGTCGTAACTAGAATTCAGGAGTGGAGAAAATCAATAAGGGAAATAAAGGACTTGAAGAAATACTAATAGTCAGCAGAGTCAAAGCTGAAGAGAAGGCGCTTTTCTTGCATAAGGAACAAAAAAAACCCTGACGAGAGCATTAATTTGTTACTCTAGGGGAATGGTGGAACCATGGATAATAACCAAGCAAAGCCCTGCGTGTTCAATAAATACTTCAGTTCTGCATGTTGAGAAAAAGCTGCACAAGCTACTTCTACCACACACTGCTGATGATCACACTTATGGCTCTAACCATAAGCAAGGGAGATGGTAATCAGCATCTCCCACAGCTAGCCATTAATAAATTTGCAGATTCAGATCATTTACATCCAGGAGTTTTAAAGAGTTGGCCAAGAAGTTGCTGGAGCCTATTCAAAAGTCTTTGAACCCCAGGGAAGTTCTAGAGGACCAGAAGAAAATAAATGTTCTGTTGGTGTTTTAAAAGAGGAGACAGGACAACACGGGTTCTAGACTACCAGCCTGCCATTAATCCCAGAAAAAAATAATGGAATAGCTCATATGAGATTTGTTTATTATGGAATCAAAGGAAGGTAATATAATTGCTGCCAATCAACTTGGGTTTATGAAAAATAGATCTTGTCAAATTAATTTGATGTATCTTCTGATAACAGCACAAGCGTGGTTAATAAGGGGAAGAGTGCTGATGTAATTTTACTTGGATTTTCCTCAAGGCAACTTACTGGGTACTGTATGATATTTTGATTAAGAAACTGGAGTACCAAACATGGCACACATTAAAGGGATTAAAAACTGGCTAACGTAGGTCTTGAAGCGTAACTCTAAACAAGGGATCATCGCCAGATGGGTGTGTTCCTAGTCAGGTTCCACGGGGAATAGTTCCCCAATCCACATTTTAACATTTTCTCTATGTCCTGGACTAAAAAAAGAAAAAAAAAAAAAAAGACAATTACTGGTGACAACACAAGGTCTACTGGATCAGCATGTAATGGAAGCTGAGGTCAGTGGTATGGAGGAAGAGGGCTCGCTTGTTAAGCTGGGTGCAGGCAGATAGAAAGCAGATGAGGGCCAAACGTAAAGGCAGATGTGCAGAAGCGAAGAATCTGGCTATATTCCCCCTCCTGGGAAGCAGCGTTGCTGGAAGAGACTTGGGCATCACAGCAGGCAACCTGATCTGCTTGCACTTGGGGTTTATTGCTAAAAGGTCTAGTGATCTTGGATGCCAGAAAGGAGGGAATGTTGAATTTATGGGATGTCCTCATTACCCCACACTCCAGGCAGCTGACTGTGTAAGCCACCTCATTCCGCCGGGTTGCTTCTGCAGGCAGTGGAGGGAGGGAGATGCTCTTGCTGGGCAGGATCCAAGGCAGGCTATCAGAGCTGCTGAAAGAGCTGCTGAATGGCCCCATTCGCTCCTCCAAGGGAGCAAAGGGACATGAACCCACCAAGTCCTCCTGCTGCCCAAGCCAGCCTGAAAGGGGGTGGGGGTGAAACTCCCCACCCCACACTCTTCCTCCCAGGCTGCAAACCAGGCACTGCTTCTGAAATACTAGGAGGCACAATCCCCAAAGGATGTTGTTAAATCTGAGAGGAGTTTGAGAAGAGTCCTGGGAATGGAAGCAAGGTTGGAATCCCTTAGAAGAGCTCAGTCCACCAACTCAATGGACAGAAGGATGATAGTTTATGAGCCCATGAACAGTCTGTTGAATGGATGTTCAGTAATAGAGAGCTCTTCAGTATCTCACACAAAGGTACAAGAAGACTTAAATGCCAGAAATCAAAGTTAGCCATAACCAAACACCAAACATGGCACATATTTTAATGCTGAAGTTGACTGTCTGGTGGAACAATTTAGCAGAGACTACAATAATTCACATTACACAGATTTTAAAAGGAAGGTTTTATCTAAATGGATTTTCTAGTTCAAGCAGGAATTTATGCAGTGTCCTCCTCTGGCTTTTCCTACACAGGAGGCCTGGGAGAGTAATCTCAGCCCTTCTCTCTGGCCGTTTGAACTGTGGCCCTAAACTGAGGCAGAGGATGGGGAGGAAGACTGTCCTCTGAGGACCATGGAAGCATCACAACATGAGTCACTGCCAGTCCAGTTAGACACCCACACAGCCACCTTCATATGGGAATTTGTTGTGAGTTGCCTGGAGATTGAATTACATCTGTGAAGACCACGATTCTCAGAAGTCCTGCCCTCCTTTCTGTCAAGGGAGGGTTCTCTTTGTATTCTTCCCATTTTCTTTCCTCCTCCTTTCCGTACATGCATGCACATACACTCACTCCATTGCACCTCTCCATTTCCAGTGGAACCAGCAACATCTTCTTTAAACAGCATTACCGATGGGCAGATTTGGCTCTCTATTGAGAACGAGGTCCCCACCCACTTGCCTTCCCATTTCATCTGACACCATTGCTCAGCTTGATTTTTAGGCTCGTATAGCAGTTAGAGCAGCCTCAACTCAAATCCTTCAATGGTAACTGGATTCAGGGATATTCTGCCCTATCACCGCATTATTTAGGAACCTTCCTATTTTTATATCTAACATAAATACCCAGAAGCTCCACAGGAATTCAGCTCTGGGATCAAATCTATTGGAGGCATAAGTCCACCAAAATCAGGGGAGGCTTCTGGAGCAAGGGATGCTCCCCATGCTGCTGTGTACCATCTTAACCTCTTCCTATCTCTTGCCCATGGAGCATTTCTTCTTGGGGGTTTGCTTGTAGGGGACCTAGCACAGTCAGATCCTTTTTCTGGTCTGGACCTGGACTCTTTCATGGATTCAGCAATGTGGGAGGATGTCATCCCCACCAGCCATCCCCTTCCAGGGAGGGCAGAGGGAAGGTGAGCTGACCATGATGACAGTTATCTAAAGCAAGAAGAGCCCATGATGCTTCATGATGGACACTGGGAACACTAGTGGAATTATGCCCTTCAGCCAAGGTACTAGATGGCATGGCGTCAGGGAGCAGCATCACCCCACAGCTACCCTTCACCCCACGACCCCACGCACCAGGTACAACCGGTCCATGGGGTGATGTGGAGCCCCCAAGGCATCTGTCCCAGGACAAAAGTCTGCAAGGTGGTGGCTGCTCCTTCAGCAGGCCCTGGTGCTTATTGAGGGATGCCTAATGAAATCTGCTCAGGAAAGCTATTTATAAAGATATTTATCATGCAGATATCATGCAGACTAATCAGCTCCTAAGCCAACACCATAATCTCTCCACATGTCAGAGCAGTACACGGATCGTTCCAGGGAGAGGTCGGGGAACAGGAGATTAAAAGCCAAGCCCAGCTTTCAGCCATGGCAGCGCGAAGCCACAGTGGATTCAATGAAGCCAATTACACCGCAGAAGTGCCTATAAATCAGTCACAAATCAAATAAAACAGAAAGCATCACTTACACGCTGTGGTTTCTACCACCCACTGCTGTGAGGATCACAGCCTCCTCGGATTCACACAGTGCTCGGCACGCCAGAGACCTGCTCCGACCGCCAGCATGAGCAGCGCCAGGGATGGGGTTCCGCCTGTTAGTTTTGCTAATGGCATTTTTAGCGAAGCAGGCAGCTGCCTGCGCTGCCATTGCTCCTCTGGAGTCAGGACTCAGACCCACCGTAGCCCTTTCCCCCACCATGCTTCCCTCCATGCTGACTCTGGTCATGTAATCGGGTGCAAATCTATATAAACCCTTTCCATACAGGCCGCATTTGGCCTTGAGTTATATATATATGTATTTCTTTGCTCTTCATGCTATTTAAAGACAGCTATATACAGACACCTTAGACAGACACACATATACCACATACATATACAATTTTGATTTTGTGTGTGTG